>KK119643.1:234637-268022 GCA_000611955.2 Stegodyphus mimosarum
AAAAAGAAGAAGAAGAAGAAGAAGAAGAAAATTTTCCTAAAATACGATTGTTAATTAAATTTTTTATTTGGTACATATAATATTTTTTTATTAATTTAACCCTCATAATTTATTAAAGCATTAGTTTAACAATTTCAGGCACACTGTATTAAGCATATAATTCCAAGTATGAGAACTGAAAGATATCCTAGTAACAAAGATAACAGTCTACTGCATTTATCTATGCCCAAGATCCCTATTTTTCCTCTCAAGAAATTCCTGAACAGGAAACAGGGCCTCCGAAGGGTAACTACTTGTATATAACTGCGGTGCCGAACACCAGGGTGCCGAGGTTCTAAGAACCATACCCCACATCGAACATGTAAGTATAGTTACGAATATTGTGAATTGTAACAAAATGGATCTTAGAGATCATAAACTTATAAGGAGAATACATAATTATCATGAAATTGTACTTAATATTTTCTAAGTAGATGTAAATAAAAATTCATTATTTGTAGTAGAAAGCAGGTCAGGCACAGAAAACCTGTAAAGAGAACATACGCATGGCAAAGAAACAATAATAGGCAAGTGCGAGACTTTTGGTGCCACTAGGTGAAATAAGGGTACATAAACATACTGATTATGAGATACAAAGAACTAATATATACATGTTAAGTTATAATACATATATTGCATAATACATAATCATTAAACTAGATTATTACACATGATGGCCCTAGGGCGCTTTATATACAATGGGTCGTTACAGTCATAACTATAATTGATAATCACAGGATTGTCAATTAACTCCTGCTGCTCAAAAAATTTCCGAGCAAGGCAGCTGTAGAATATTTTAATTTCCTCAATGTTAAGCTCCTTGTGGAGCTGCTTGTTTCGAACATACCAAGGGGCATTACATATTTGTCTGAGTGCCCCATTTTGGGCTGCCTGTAATTTTTTTCTTAAAGACTTGCAGGAATACGCCCAAACTGGGCAGGCGTAGCTAAGAAGGGTAACTATATATTGACTGCTGATAAGGAACGTAGCGTCTCTACGGAATAGTTACGAGAAAAAGAACCGCATGATTTAAAGCAATTTACTAACTATTGTATAATGCTAGAAACTAACGAAAATAATGACTAAATGAATTTAAAGGCACTTTCATGATATAGATCAGATTAAATTTAGAGAAAGGAAGGATACTTATCTGAATGTTTTATCCGTTCTTTTACTTCTGTCTTGTAGATAATCAGCAGTGGCGAATAAACAGTTTCCTTCTTTCGTTTGATTGAAGAGAATGACGAGTTGATGGACGAGATGTCGCAGAGGAAAAGTGTAATAGGTATGTAATGTATAATTAATTAGGTAGGTAAGCGTTTATTGACACATACATTAAAAAAATTACGTAGCTATGTTAAGACGCCGCCTCCATCGTTCGTGATCACGGCCTCCCTCCCATCAAACTAGACGCAGACAGCCTAGCGATAAATGATAAACAACTGTAAATTTCTGAAATTAATGTTACAGCCAACATTTATAGCTAATAGCGGTCAATTACATTTACTCAATTTCAATACAAATTACCGAGATATTCAGTTACTCAAAGTTAAATGCAGGTCACTCTGTATTCTTACTTTTCCGGCATAGCTTTCTCTTAAAATTTGTCTCGATCTGCATTGCTCGAGGAAATACAACAATTTCAATTATAATTCTACTAAAATTAAACAGCTAAATACAAAATTCGTAACACTATTATCGGCGATTATTTAACCCTTAGAAATCGTGGAGAATATTGTTTTTGAGATTAAGATTTTTGGCTATTTTGGAGGTGAGATTTTTGCATTTAGTTATGGCTTCCTGTAAACCTGCTGTTATTGATGTTGTTGTAAATAAGTATTAGGCGATCTTAATGGAAAATTTAAGGTGTGAATTTTCAAACAAGCGTAAAAGTTTTGGAAAGCCGGGCATTCCAAACAAATATTTTATGTATGAATTTAAAAAGAGAGTATGAACTTTTGAACTTTTTAGAGGATTTTTGACGGATTGTGGATTATTGAAGGATATAGTTGTTGTGAAAAATGTAAAATAGCATGTGGGTTAGGTAGTCAGAAAAAGTCTTCCAATAGTAGAATTTGGAGGTGCAAAAAGTGTGGGGCTGAGAAATCATTTAGGCTGAGATCTTATTTCGCCTGTAGTTAGCTTAATTTACAATGAATTCATTCTTAAGTACATAATTATTTGGTTTTGGGCATTGTTTTTAACCTTAAACATTCCTTAACGTTTATTTTTCTTTCAAAATCGTGTATAATAGTCGTAAATTTATTTCTATTAACCATGATTTCTGGTGAAAACAAGATGGTCGCCATTTTTGATATATGTAGTTTCGTTGAAAATCTTGATAGAAACCATGTTTCAAAAGGCTATACTGAAGCTCTTCCAAATACACTGCTGTGAAAAAATTAAGGACGAGACAGTTTTTTCAATATAACTTTGTACAAAAGCTTTCCAAATCAACACATTTAATACATTTAAGATCCCCAATACGTAAGGACATGAGTAATGTAAGCAACATTTACTAAAAGAGAAATCAGAGGGATAAAAAGAAGCTTTATTGAAAAAGTAGCATGGAGCGCAATGCGACTGAAGGCCGAAACATCCCTGTGATGGGTGTCCAGCAAGAAACATCCGGTATTTAATAGGGGATATGATCTTCCCTGACTGCTAGGCAGGTTTCACATCATTTGTGCATGCTGGACATGTGGTTGTTAATGAGCTGTTGAGACACTGCTGCTCGTTCCTCTTGTAGCACCAATCGCAGTTTCGGAATCGTTACTGGCGATAAGTTACGTGCTGCCACGGGTCTCCCTAGAAAGTTCCGTACATGCTTGACGGGATTTAGATCCAGAGACCTTGCCGACCAATCCATGTGTTCAATATCTTCACTCTCCAACAGCTCTTCGACAGTAACTGTGCGATGAGGTGGAGCGTTGTCGTCCATGAAGAGGAACTGAGGACCCATAGCCCTTGTGAAAAGACGCATGTAAGGAAGAAGAACCTCGTTACAATAGCAGTCCCAGGTGACGAACCTCCTTGGGAGATATGAAGGTCGGTCCGGCTACCAAGCATTATGTCTGCTCGAACGAGAACTCCGCGACCTCCAAAACAGTCCCTTTTGATGATGTTGAAGGGGTTATTGCGTGTTCCCCGCTCTGTCCAGATGTGTATGTGTCTAGAATCGCAACTCAGACTAAATCTGCTCTCATCTGTAAAGAGTACTCGTCCCCATTCATTGTCTCTCCAATTCCGGTGTTCCCGGCACCACAGAGAACGCCTTCTCCGATGGGCAGGCGTTAGAGGTACACACCGTACAGGGCGTCGTGCAAACAGACCACCACCGTGCAGTCTTCTGGCCACGGTAAAACGCGATATCGGTCGTCCAGTCGCCTGTGTCGTGTGTCTAGCGATTTCTCCCGCTGTCTGCCGCCTGTTTCTTCTGGCCTGTAAGGCAATATACCGGTCATCTGCGGGTGTGGTTCCTCGTGGACGACCACTACTAAACCCCCGGATAGCTGTTCCTGTAGTTTGAAATTGTCTCCAAAGTCGTGAAACGATGCTGTGAGCAATTCCGAACTCTGCAGCCACACTTGTCACACTGCGGCCTTCCTCCAACTTCCCAATGATTCGACCTCGGGTAAAAGCATCCAGATGTCGTCTAACAGATTGATTATTCGCCATTTCTCGCTGAGGCAGCAACTCGGTGTGATTTTAACTGCTATACGGCGTGCAATCTCTTTGCCAGAAATACTGATCTTACACCGACAACATGCTTTATACTACTCAGACACTCCCCCATTACGTCTACCTGCAGATCTGCGCATGTGCTACCGTACATCACCTTACTTAATCTCCTGATTGGTCTTTCTGTCTGCTCTGCCTCTTCGTTCAGCTGATATGCTAATTTTTCGACTTCGTCCTTAATTTTTGCACACCGGTGTATATAAGTGTTTGGAGTAGCATTGGCCAGCAATTCATTAATTGAGTAAAGAAATTTATTGCGATTAGCGGCGCTAAAATTTCTGTGGTTAGATTGTTTATACTGGCTACGTGTTGCGTGCGAAGGAGGAGTGTGTATTATGAAATGTTCTCTTCCTTGCGGTAATGGAACGTTGTAAGAAATCTATCAACTCCTTTAACTCATGATTTAGTGCTCGAGATTTGATTTTTGCTGAATTCCAAACCAAGGCAGCGGGCAAAATGTTTCAAAATTACAGCGCAAAGCATTACGCTACAATTTTCTGATTTTATACTTAAACTGTCAAGAGAACGAATTTGGGTTTGGCACATAAATTATAGATTTCTCAACTCATGTAAATTAGAAGTATTCTTTAATCGTGTCATGTTCAAAAGTTTAGACATTAACTGATTAACACGTCTTTCTGGGCAAAGGTATCTTGGATTAATTTAAGAGCCGACTTATAGTTCTCTGAGGTAAAGGCGAAACCTTTAATACAAAAAAGAGCTTCGCCTCCAAGGCAACTAAACAAATAAGAAAATTTTTCAACATCTGAAAGGGAAGGACTTTTATCAATAGAATTTTCGAATTAATTTTCAGAAATTTAAATACTCAGATGGGTCCCCGTAATACGTAAGAATTTTCAGTTTAGGTAACTTCGCGTTTGTATTTGGTCTACTTTGGCTTGTTATGGGTTGCATAGATGCGGGTTCTTGTACAAATGAGGATTGCAATGATTTTATTTTATTTTTTAGTTTTACAGAGTTAAATATAATTTCATTATTACATTCATCATTTGTTTCTATTTCCAATTGTATTTCTGCATCATCTAAAAGATCTTCGATTTTATTGTCAATAAATTTGAGTTGTTCGTCTTTGATTTGTAACTGAACTGAAACGCTTTAATTCATCTACTACTATATGTGGTTCTGACATACGATATTCTACTTTTGATCTTAATTGCGTGACCTGTCCCCTATGGTAGGTACGTTGCTTCTTAAATCTAACTCTTTAGCTATTAATAATAACAGTGCTACAACAAAACAATTCTATACTACCGAACGAAACCGTAAACAAAATACTATTACATAATGCAATTTCACTTAACTTCTTCGAAATTGAAATAAACTATTATCAACGAATTCTCTAAACTAAATATTACTACTTCCCCCACCTTCGAGTGTTCCAACGATTTCCGAAAAACAGACATCCATTTTACACCATGTAGTTCACACAATTTCTCAAAACGATGCACCAATGTTTAAAAAATGTTGTCCGAATAAGCAGTTAAACACAACTTCAAATCTTTAGAACAGTCATTTGCATTTATTTTTAACAATAATAATGGTAAAGGAAAAACTGTTAACCATGGTAACGCTTTGCGGCTGCGCTGATAGTCTCACAGACGATGTGCTAGCGCATCGCAGCACAAATACAAAATTTTAAAACAGGATCTAAATACGCAAATTTAAAAAATCTAGAATCAAGTTCAATTTGCCATGCAGATACTATTTGAAGACATGAGTTTGTATTAAAATTATACTCTTTCAGACATTCTGCCATTTTTTTGGTTTTGGTGAAATGCGTTAACTATTTTCTTAAGAGATGAAACCTTTACAATGCTAACATTAACTTGAAGCTATTGATGGCTCTATTTCATATCGGCAGCGTAATTATTCCTGCCTTGTAATTTCAAATTTAGCTCATTAAGTTTCAATGTTAGATTGGTCAAAAAAGACAAATTTGTTAACCGGTTTTTCTCTTTCACCTGTTCGTAGTTTCTTCCCTGGAACGTTAGAAACTCGTTTATTTGTGATTACAAATAGATAAATCGCTTAACCATGTTTAGCAATGAACCTCGGTCTGTAAAAGAAGATTGGTAAATTGTGTATCTTCGTCATTTTTTAAAAGTTCAATTAGTTTATGTTGTCCTCTAGTTGCTTCATTATTGAATTGATTATTTTTGTAACAACAGCGATTTTATTTTGGAATTCAATGATTTTTGCACACAATGACTGCTGATGTGCTGTCCAGTGATATGCAATAAATTTTGGAAAAAAAGGTTGTTGGCATAGAGAAATAAATCGAATTTTCTTCCCTGTCATGGCTTGTGCCTCGTCAGTTGCATCGAGGATAATTTCTCAGTCAGCATTCAATCACAAACGTCTTTATTGCACAAAATAAATCCTTTCCTCAAGTGTGCTCTTTAAGCGGTACAATTTTTAAAAACTCCACTTTTATGGAGCAATCGTCAAAGGGCTTCTTGACACTTATTGCCAATTGTGCTGCGTCTGTTACATATTTCGATTCAACCGAAGGGAAGAATGCAGATTTTTTCATATTGTTGCAAGCGTACGAGTTCGCACAAATGCACAAGTCAATAGAAATGCACAAGTCCGATAATGGGTAAATAATTTATTCTTATCAAAAGAAATATATACGAACTCTGGAACTTTTCTCAGACATATTCATAAAAGTGTTCACAATATCAGGCAGTATAAACAGTAGTTATACTTCAAACAACAAAATACACTGAAACACAACGCAATGCAAAGCGTATCTAAAGAGAAAGCTAAATCTGATATCTCAGTTCACGCAGAAATAAAACAACTTGCAATAACAGCAACTGAAATGAGATGCTCTTTCGTAAGCCCTGAACAGTTATCAAACGGCCGCGCGAGACCTTTATATTACTTTCTGCTTCTCAAGATTTCTAGAAAGTAAAAATGTGTCAAATTACGGTTACAGCTAACATAGTGGTCAATTACTTACTCAATTTCAATACATGCAAATTACCGAGATATCCATTTACACAATATTCACCGAAATATCCATCTACTCAATGTTAAATGCACGTGTTCCTGTATTTTTACTTTTCCGGCATAGCTTTCTCTTAAAATTTGTCTCGCGTTGCATTGCACGGGGGAATACAGCAATTTTAATTATAATTCTATTAAAATTAGCCATTTAAATACAAAATTCGCAACAATATGTTTTATCAAATGGGTTTCTATGTGACCTGCGATTTTTCAGTTCTTGTAAGAGTTGTAGCTGACAATTACATGGCATTTATGTCGAAACAACTTCTTTTTTATTTTAAAAATCTGCAAAAATTAAGTTTGCAGATTTCAACATTGCTTCTTTTGTTATTGCTCATACATATATGCCTTTTTTTCCCCTTAGCAAATACATACGAAACTTTTATCGATGCGACTGACAATTTCGCTCATGTTTTCAACAGTTCGATAAAAGTAGACTGTTGCTTTGTAATTAATGACAGAATTTTTTTTTTTTGGAAGTTCAGAAAGTTCAGGATACTTCGAGTCAAACTTTGGATGCATCGTTTTAAAACGCATATCCAGGTTAATTTTCTTTGCAATTGCTACACTTTTGTTGTATAATAAACATATATATTTGTCTTTATGATTTATAAACCAAAACTGGTTCTGCCATACATCAGTGAAATCATAAGTGCGTGTTTGCTTAGCTTTGTTCATCGTGGGATGATACAGGGAGCAGTTTGCAAGCAGATCTCAGTAGGAATATATCCTGGATGATTAGATAGTACATAAACAAATCTAAAAAGAAACCAACGATAGAGTACATACACACTACATACCGTGTAATTACTGATTTCACTGCCATTCTAAAAGTTGGAAATTCGGAGTGTTTACGAATTAATCAAAATTATCACAAACTGACAAAAGTACAAAGATATCTTGTTTCGCACCCGCAAAGTCTTTCGCCCCACATGTATTGGCGATTGTGTCAGAGTGGTTAAGTTTAAATGCATCAACCATACCATCGCGCTGTTGGGTCCGTCCGACTTTACTCGGTTTCGATTGACAATGAAACGTTTCGAGCAGAGAGAGATGCAATAAAGTGGCCGTTTGTAGCATAGATGTAAAAATATATATGTAATAATAAAATGCAACGAAAAGACGGAGCAGCGCCCATGCATAATAGCTATATAAAATAAAGAAACTTGCAGTCGAGGCGGTTTTAATTCCATTTTTATTTTCCAGTTGATTGATGTTCGTGGCCACATCACTTGGCACTCTAGTTGTGCCTATTCAAGAACATTTTCCTTTTGGAAAGTATTGCGATAGGAAGCACGCACAACGAAATAGCGCCCAAGCAGTGAAGAGAGAGCAACTGAAGTGCTTAGTTAACCAATATGGAAGCACACGAAGATAAAAGTTTTGGTTTGAGTAGAAAGTTTCAGTTTCCAATTATTACGTCATCAGCGTTGCGCAGGCCATGCAAAATGAAATGAGCTAGAAATGACGCAGTCCAGAGAATTTATTACGATTTTTAAAACAGAGGGAGAGAATTAAAGGGAATTAGGGGTTAATTTAAATTATAATTTTGATTTACATATTTTTTATCTTACATATATATAATTTTAATATCCATTACATAAACATAAAACAAGAGTTTACGCAAAACTTTTCAGTCCACTATGTTCTGCGCAAAATTGCCTGCGCATGTCGGAACGCAGAGAAACCGATTCACGCAGCATAGGCAGTTTAGACAAGTTTCGGGCAACTGCTGCGCGAAAGAACGTTGTTAACTATCAAACAAGGTGAATGATGGCACAAAGATGCCAATTGGAGATGTTTGCGAAAGGAAGAAACGTTGGAATGTTGGAATCCGGACGATCGCAAAACCGAAGTGTCTCGAATTCTGAATGTGAACCAGTCTGTGATCTTAAGACTGTGGCAGAGGTTTCAAAGAACGGGAGATGTTACCCGATGACCAGTATCAGGTCAACCAAGAGTCAAAGCCCCTCGCCAAGACCGATATCTGGTAATAAGTGCGCGACGTCAGAGGGGCAGTACTGCCAGAGCACTGGGTTCGGCGCTCACAGTCGCCACAGGAATACGAATTTCGAGACAAACTGTTTCAGGAGACTTAGTCATGCTGGCCTGTATGCCAGAAGACAAGCAGTTTGCATTCCCCTCACGTCTGCGCAGAAACGCGCTCGTTTGAACTGGAGTTTGAAACATCAACATTGGAGTGCGGGAGAGTGGGCCAATGTGATGTTCAGTGACGAGTCCCGGTTTAGTCCGAGTACTGATTCTCGTCGGGTAACGATACGGAGAGAACGTGAAACAAGTTTTGAACCAAGAAACATATCGGAAAGATATCATTTTCCATCAAGGGGAGTAATATGGGCAGGCATCATGACGGCCGCACAGACCTCCATTTCTTTGACACGGGGTCTATGACTGATCAAAGATACAGATACGAAATTCTTGAGCCTTATGTTCGCTTGTTTCGAGGTGCTGTCGGTCCTGACTTCATGGATGATAATGCGCCATGTCACAGAGCGGTGCTGGTTGATGACTTAATTGAAACGGAAAACATCCAGCGCATGTCGTGACCTGCGAACTCTGATTTAAATCCTATCGAACATGTATGGGATATGCTCGGGAGACAAATTGCAGCCCTTTCGCACCCACCAAGCTCCGTTACAGAACTGAGAACTCTCCAAGCAGCTTGGAACCGTTTGAGCCCACAACTCATTCATCATCTCATAGCAAGTATGGTAAATCGCTGTGCAGCGTGCCTGGCTGTCAGAGGAGACCACACGCCTTATTAAAGTGCAGCATCAGTAATTTATTTAATGCTTTCTTTCATTTTTTATTTAAAGTGTGAACCCTTGCTATTCTGTTTTCTTTCAAACTGCTACTTTGGACAATAAAATTAATTATTATCGTTCTTTTGATTTGCTTCCTTATTTTATAACCATTTTACACTCGCATATCACGTTTCCCGCCATTCTGATTTACAGTTCCTTCTTTATTCACATAATTATCAATTATGCTTAACTTTTGGACACCAGCGTATATCATTACCACAATCCAAATGGACCCGGCAAACATTGTTGCATAAATAAGGCATTGTTTTGTTTTCGCTCTCTCTTTTTAGAGGATAAAAAAAAGCCTATTAAATAATGTCAACGGTGGGCGTGCATTTCTGACTTCGTGTCGCACGATCGAGTAAAAAAATACCCACTACACAGAACTTAGAAGCTTATCTATTTACATCTGCTGTGAATCTCAAACTATAGCTATGGCCTGGAGCTTGTCAATAAACTGTATCACTACCACAATCAAATGCACCTGGTGAACATTGTTGCATAAATAAGGCATTGTTTTAAATCTGACTCTCTCTTTTTCGATGATAAAAAGCTTATTAAACCTTGTCAGCTGCGGTAATAATGACCTATATTAATTAACTATATAAGCTTAAAATTTTATTAATTTCTGTACCTAGCATTACTTTTTTACTCATTTTCAAATTAGTTAATTCAAAACAATGAAATATAGAACCATAAATATTGACTATGAAATACAAAACCATTTGTTTTCGCTCACACATCACTACTCAAATTCTAAGCCTGAAAATGCATGTTTGCAAAGTTATCGTCATGCGATGATTTGTAGGTGTTTCATTTTTTACCAAAATGTTTTCGATGACGATGTTTTTTAACCGTTTTTTTCGACGATGTTTTGTATCCTGATGTTCTCTCCTTGCTTTCTTTTCTTTCATGATGACTTGTACGACGATATTTTCGACTTGGCGTTTTTTGCTTCACAACGTTTTCGTTTGCCATGTTTTCAGCGGACACCAGAAGAAGTATTTTATAAAGAACAAGAAATTATATCAGATAAAAATATTACAGGACTGGCATTTCCATATTTACAGCTAATAAATACTGTTTAGAGAAACCACAAATGAATATAAAACATGCAGATCCACATGTACTAACACAGGTATGCGATATACATATGTATGGTTGGCTTTGTGACATGTATATTAAAAAATATGACATTTCTATCAAATATTAAAACCAAGAGCGCAGGTAATCAGAAAAATACCAATTTCTGTGTTTGAAAAAATAAAATTTTATAGCAAACAAAAAGTTTTTACACTAATCAATGCTCCCTTATGCTAATGAAATTTTAAGATTCTTCAGCAAACACATTTTGCTGAGCATACAATATCTAGCTAAACGGTCAAAAGAGACTTTAATTCCATAAGAACAACACAAAGTAAGCTGTCTTAAATTATGCCATTTCTCAATATTTCTTCTATAGATAGCGCATTAAAGCTCTCTAATAGTCAAATGCAGACTTCAGATGCATTACACGACATTTCCGCAAACATTTTGAACAGATGGGTATACATTCAAGGGAATCAGATGCTTGTCCTTAGTATAGTAAAAGCCCTGCTGACAGTTAATTAAACAGAAAGTTCAAATAACCAGAACATATTAAAATTTTAGATACTTTGGTAGTTCCTGATTATCTACAACTTCATTGAAAAGTCACGAAAAACTATTTTGGCAAATCTACCCACAATATCCTGAAAAATAACTCATATTGCATCCCAGGTATGCATGTAGCATGTTTGATTTGGCTCGTGTGTAATGCTGATGTTATACGGATGCTAATTTTGAGCAATTCTCTGATGCTATTTTAAGCAAAAAACAGATTGCTGTGTGCATAGGAAGAATAATAGTGAAACAAATTACAGAACAACTTCTCAGAAAGAAGGTACCATATATTTCTGTGTATAAGAATTCACTAATCTCACAAAAATGTACATATTTTTCCACTACCCAGGCAGATTGATAAATCGCTAAATATGTTTTTTGTTTTAGTTTATAGTATTTCTTAAATTTATGAAAAAAATAATTTAAAAAGAAATGAGGGTAAAAGTTTACAATTGGTTGCCCCTTGTTTTTTGACGATTCTGTTTTGATGCCAAGATCGACGCCAATAAGACACAATTTCAAGATGGCCGCAACACAAAACCAAAACAAGAAGTCAAAGAATTTCACAAACTCCGTGTCCATGTACACATCGACCTATTTTCACTTAAAAAAAATCAGAGAATTGCACAAACTAGTCATTGCACATTTTGACTTTGTCCATGTGCACATTGATTTATTTTCAGTTAAACAAATCAAGAAGCTAAAACCATGTTAAAACTCTCATGGTAAACAAAAATAGTGTTTCATCGCCAAAACTGAACAAAATTTTTCACCAAAAAACAAGGGGCACCCAATTCTACACTAGAGCCGAAATGAGATATTTGCTTTATGAAAATGAGTTGATTTATTTTCAAAATTGTTTCTAAAGATAATTTGGTGTGTCATCGCCTAAATGAAAAATCTGGTGTTGGTGAAATTTGCATCCTGTTTTCTCCACTCTCAAATTGGTTTTTCATTTATGAAGAAATGTTGAGCAGCTGTACTGTTGTTAGTATTTTCATCCAAATGTGATGACTTATAATTTGAAATTCCGCCGTATAAGAATTTCTCTACTTACTCATCTTTCACACAAAAAATAAAATGGAAAAGAAAATAAGATCATATGCAAGATAACAAATGAATGGCAAAAATGTTCTAGCTTTAGAACAAGTTACCAGACTTAAAACTATGGTTGTTGGTGTCTGGCATTTTACTTTGTTTAGATAATAATTCACCAGTTTTACCTGCTTGTAACATTTTCGTCCTCATGGCAACATGTTTGAATGTTACAGGATCCCTCTCCCCACACACACTTTAGCCTATATACAGGTTTTGAATTTCGGTTAAATTTTTGAAGAAAAAAAAACACCCTTGGCTTACAATAAGTGTTTCATTACCAGTATTTCTAGCTTTTTAAATTTCATTGAATGATTACTCTTTAATGGAATTCTTAGTGTGCCATCATTTAAACAGAAGCAATGTAAGTTTTTGTCATTTTCGGCTGTTACTAAAACTGTCCAATTATTTTTATGAGAATACCTTTCCTCATCAAATGAATGATATTGATTTTTGAATTTAATTTTCATCTTTTCAAAAAGGTATTATGAAAAATGTTCAATTTATATATAAGTAAAATAAAAGCCTTTCTTCTGTTTTAATTTATTTTAGTTTTTGTGTTCATTAAAGTACACAAAAATTCAAAGTGCTCAATCATTTTCGTGGGCCACTGTATTTTGTGGACACTGTATAACCTGGCTTACTGAAAGTCGGCATTACAGAAAACCAAAGTTCTTATTAGGTCTTATTATAAGAGTAATGTATACAGCCATTAACCTAAATTTATGCAACTCCACTTCACTTCGATGGATCATGGTACTTGACACCTCTCAGTTATGGAAACAGAATTTACATAAACTGTTATATGATGTAAATTTCAAATAAAAATGTTTGGAAACCTTTTTAAAGAATGTAGCTTGAGTGTTTCAAAATATTAAATTTGCACTCTTTTATTTCAAAAAAGAGGTTAAGATATTAAACTGTTGCTATGCTAACTATATGTATGCCCTGCCTACCAACTGACTTAAACTGTGTTGTGCACTATGTTTTGAATATTTAGCAAAATTTGACAGTGCAGATTAACCAACTCATTAAATAAGAGATTAGCATAATTCTGCCACTTATAAGCTAAAAAATAATAACAAGCAGCAGTTGTTATTTTACAGAAGTCTAGTTCTTACGAATCTGTTTTACGGACTTTTGTAACTAATATTTTTTGGTTTATTCTATTTTAATAATTTCTTTTGTGTAGAATTTTTAGTAAAGCACTATTCTGAAAATGTTTGTTGCCTTTCTTGCATAAGCTCACTAACAAAAGTTGTTTCCAATAAGTTTGTTATTTTTCAGTGGTAGTGCTAATAATCAGAAAATACACAGTGAAAAAAAAAATGGGACAGTTCCATATCTCCCATTCTACTGTGCCAATTGATGAAATTCAAATTGCGTTTTTCATGTCTCGAAAGCACGACTTAAGATATGTGTTAGATTTATATATAGCATTGTTTAAATATAGTTATTTTGACACAAAATTGGACTTTTTCTGAAATAACATGCCAATTTTTTTCCATGTTTCAATTCTATGACTCAAATTATGCCAAACTTCAAAGTTTTGTAAAAATTGCACGAGTAGTTTTTCAAAAATTAGCTCTCAAAATTTTAACTCCTCAATGTTAATTGAATTTGATATATATTTATTATAACTCTTTTTTTATGAAGCTTATTTGATTACTTCTTACACAATTTGAAATTTAGGTTCATTCCAAACAAAATTCACCCATTTTTTATGATTTATTTTCAAATTTGTATTTTTAAACAATTCTTATAAATTTTTCGAAAAAAATATTGAATTATAGCCTGGAAAATTTTTACAATTACCTTAAAGTACATTTATTTCTAAGCATACGTGCAAAAAATTTGAATTTTTTATTCAAAATTTCCGAATATATACATGAATTTATATATTGGCACGTTTTGAAATTTGGCATACTTGTTGAAAGTGATAATAATGAAAATGTGGTTTATGCACTTTGTTAAAATTATTTGAAAGTAGAACGATGTGACTTTTTCCCTCTTACCCATACTGTAAAAAGGCAGGAACGATGTGACTTTTTTCTTTCCGCTGCACAATGGAAGGAAAGGAAAATAGGTTGCCACATAGGAAAATAGATTAAGAAGTTCGGCAAGTAAATAATTCTTGGCTCAACTGAAAAAAATTCGGCAAGTTCAATTTATGTATTTCTCCATAAATTTCATGGCAAATTTTACAAATTTTAATATTTGGGCATAGTGTGAGTTGTAGAATCAGAATATGGAAAAAATTGCTATGTTATTTCAGAAAAAGTCCGATTTTGTGTCAAAATACCTATGTTAGAATGATGCTATATATAAATCTAATATATATCCTAAGCTGCGCTTTTGAGGCATGAAAAACACAATTTGAATTTCGTCAATCAGCCCAGTAGAACGGAAGATATAGAACTGCCCCCCTTTTTTTTTACATAGCGTACCTGGAATTTCCCCCCACAATTATGCAGTTAAATGCAGGCTTTTGATATTCAAAAGGCTTAGAAATAAAATGACTATTTATGTAGTTTTAGACCAGAAATTTCTTTTACTCATTTAGCTTTTTTTCCATTAATTATAATTTTTTTAAGCTCAACTCTGGAATTTTTCACTTATCTGGCAATCAGCACTTTCCAAGCTTTCTGAAAAGACAAACTTTAATTGTACTTCACACAAGTCTTTACATTTAAAATTACTTATAATTCCTCTAAAGCACTTAAATAGTATGCAGCAAAGAATGAAAATCTTGACAACAGCGGCTCAGAACATTTTGAAAGATACTCCTGTTTTAAAGTGATTACAGCATTTAGTTAATAAAACTGACAAACATAACTGCCAGATATATATAAAATTTAAGTGACACAAATCATTCGTATTGGCTGCTTTAGAAAAGAAATATCTTTGGAAATTATAATAAAAAAATATATATTTCTCATAGGTATTATGATGTTTTAGGAAAAAACCTTCAATAAATGAAAAGTGAAAGGGGGGAGGAGAAGCAAATATATGATTCAATAAACATAACTATATTATTTCACAATTTGATTTAATTTCTCTTAATAATACACTGATAGATTATGTTTTATTTAAAGATAACGCATCTTTATTCATCATGCATTAAATCTGTCATTATATTTATTGCTGTACATGAACAAGGAAATAAATGCAATGAACATTTTAAAATTAAAAATTATACATCTCACCATTTTTATCTTAAACAGCATTATAATATTACTTGGTTAAATTTGACTTCTTTATATAGCTTTGCTAAAGTATATACCTAAGAAAATAATTCACATACTATTCATAAAACTACCACTCTTCCTATTAACCAAGCAGTGCACGTTTTTGGATCTGTCATGAAGACCTGGGTTGGAATGCGCTTTAGCCCACTGCTTGGCGGCGATTGTTTTTGAATGAGCAATAAATGCGCCAACATGGGTAACTCCTTATAACATGTGTACGTTGCCTACATTGTGCAATTCGCTGAAGTTCTTTTTAAGTTTAAACGGAACGGTGTGTACATGGTATCGTTTGTAATTTTAATGCCCTTTTAAAAAAAATTCCTTCTTTCTGGCATCGAAAATACGTTTTCGCGGAGCGTGTCGGGAAGGTTATGTAACGGCATAAAATGTGTAAGTATTACAACATAAAATGTAAATAATTAATTTAAACCTAACTGACAAATATTTTAATGATCATAATGTTCATTTTGCATATTATTTTATTATCTTTTTGTGGCAGCAGTTTCCATACTAATTTATGCTTTAGAATTCTACGTTTTGTTTACAATAGGTTTTCGCGGAGCGTGTCGGGAAGGTTGCAATTGCAAAGACGTTTCGCAGAAACGCGCCGAATTGGCGATTTTCAAAACATCGCCAAGCAGCGGCCTAAAGCGCATTTTCACCAAGACCTGTATTTAAAGAGCACTTTTTAATTATAAAATTTTTTTTTTTTTTTTTTTTTTTTTTTTTTTTTTTTTTTTTTTTTGTAAATTTACATTCATCAAGATAACATTTTTATTATTAAAGAAAGTAAGAAATCAAAATATATTTAATTATACACTAATACATAGAGTCGGGAAAGAAATCTCAAGACCAGATAAAGCCAGTTATAGCACTTAAAGAAAGTTAAATAATCTTTCACACTTAACAAAAAGTAATTCTCAATTAAAGTTTATAATTATATATTAAATACGTCATGCTGAAAGGAAATGCTGGTTGTGAAAGAGTTCTAATTTTAATTCTCAAAAAGGTTAATAATAAATTATTCATGAAAAAGTATCAAAATCATGCTTCAATATACTCCAGTTTGCATTAATCACAGACTTTTTTATTAACATGGATCAACATATGCTCCTTCAAATAACATTTAAATGCAAATGACTCCCTTCATACACCACATTCATGTGGTTTCTTACGAGTATGAACAACCATATGGCTCCGTAAATAACTTTTCCATGCAAATGACTTACTGCATACATTACATTCATGTGGTTTTTTTCCAGTGTGAGCAGACATGTGTTGCTTTAAATAATCGTTTCGTGTAAATGACTTGTTACATACATCGCACACATATGGTTTCTCACCAGTGTGTATAAGCACATGACTATTTAACTGAGATTTCTGTTTAAATGCCTTGTCACATATAGTACATTTATGTGGTTTTTTCCCAGTATGAATAAGCAGATGGTCTTTTAAATGACTTTTGTAAGCAAATGGCTTACCACATATATCACATACATATGGTTTTTCCCCAGTATGCACGAGCATATGACTATTTACTTGGCATTTGTTTTTAAATGACTTACCACATATATTACATACAAGTGGTTTCTCACCAGTATGAATAAGCATATGGCCATTCAGGTGACCTTTCCGTGCAAATAACTTGCCACAGATACCACATTCATGTGGTTTTTCACCAGTGTGAACAAGCATGTGTTCCAATAAATAGCCTTTTATTACAAATGATTTGTTACATATATCACATGTATATGGTTTCAAACCATCATGAATAAGCACATGTTGCTTTAAATAATTTTTCCGTGAAAATGTCTTCTGACATTTATCACATTCATATCGCTTCCTATCACAGTTGTTATGCATTTTTTCTTTCTTTATTTATATATATATATATATATATGAAAATGATAACTATACAGTGTGCTTCCCTTCTGTTGATAACCAGCATAAACTATATATTAATCATTCTGTATGGAGATATTGTTCTAATGAACTTACTTTACTATCTTATAAAAGTTTCACATTAAGTTGTGTGTATATGAATGTGTTAGAGAAATTCACAGTTTAGACAGATGTTAGGGAAATTCTCATTTTAGACAGATGTGAAGGAAATCCTCATTAGAGATATCTGTGAGCTCTTTCATTTATATTTATACTGATCTGCCCCCCAATTATATTTTAAGGCAAATATTTTGGAATTATGTTATATAATAACACAAACAACCACTTATATGTTTCTCTGATAAAATTTCGACATGCAAACGAATTTGTACGATTTCCTTTTTAATGATCCTTTGTCTTTTCAATTACTCATATTTCGCGGGAACTTGCTTTTGAGTCAGGATTTCCGCTGATTCATGCTTTTAATTACAACACTCCTTTCTTACCGCATCTTCACTTTTGTAATAGCTACAAGTAAGAAACATCAGACTTTATACGACTATAAAGCACATTTCTTTATAAAACACATTACAGATACACATCTAACATAATGAAACGTCATCTATATATATATATTTCTTTTTCAACCAACCTAAAATAGTACTCATAATATTCTTCAACAGCTCCAAATTTCGACTGGAATCACAGAAAACACTGTAAAAATGAAGGTAATACCGCTAGGTTGGCGAAGCCTTCGAATAGCAGAAGAATTAATTGGTTATGGAAATGGGTGTAATAAATTATTCAATGAAACATCTTGTGACACAGTTTATTTTACGAATCCAACAAGTGACAACTGTGGCGTTGACATCTCAAACAACACTCAAACTATACATGGCGTAAGATAATACTCAGTCGTCAAATACACATGAAAAAGCTCTTTTTCACTTCCCAATTAAGACTGCAAGTCGGAAAAAAAAAAACACGGAATATAATAGTGCAAGTGTCTTCTTATTCCACTTTGTGTCTTGGCTTCCTTTCGGCACCTATGCTCCTCCGCATGCGCAGTGCAACTTCCAAAGAAAGAATAAAGGTGGGGATACATTCTCTGTACTCCAGAAAGAACGTCAGTCCCGTAACAATCCTTTTCCGATAAAAGTAATCAAGAATTATGTGTGCATTTGATGATAAAGTTTCCTAAAATTTGGTATCGCCAGGGATTCTTATTGAAGTGAGCCAACAAATCGGCCAAAAGATCTATATCTTCAAGTTTCATTTTTTTTAACATTACGCCTCTGGCTTCCTGGCATATTTTGCAGTGAATAATAGCATGTTCCATGCTGTCAAATACAAAACATTTATCTCAGTAGGGAGAGTCCAATTTTCGGTATCTGTAACGGAGCAGTTTTGTATCTAGCAACTGCAGTCTCGCTTTGCTGATCGCAGTCTCCATTGCTCTACTTATGTTCACTCCTTTGCTCCATTCTTTAAAAACATCACAGTAATATTATCTACGTCCTATATTGGAGGTAAGCCAGCTATTAACTTGTTCATCTTTAATGGCCTCTGCGAGAAAACTGCACGCATCTTCTACCGAAAGATAGTTTTCCTTTTGAGCGATTTCTCCTCGTACCATCTTGTCTGCATATTCGTTCAGTGCTACGCCTTTATGGCCCGGAACCCAGACGATATCGAGAGAGCGAAAAGCTTTCGTTACTCCATACAACTTTAATATTAGAGAATTGGACTTCCCATGAACACAGTCTATAGCTTTAACCACTGACATGCTATCCGTGAGGATAATGATTCTGTCACTTGTATTTAGTTTCTCCAAGAGCTTCCAGAAAGCCCAGGCCTCGGCAGTGAAGATAGAGTTTCTGCTGTCAATACACTGGTTAACAATCACCGCTTCCATGCCTACTGCTGCGATACCGACTCCGGTGCTGGATTTGGAAGCATCTGTCGCAAATACCTTGTAACCTCTTTTTACATAATCATCGATTACGAGACTTGAGTACTGTTGCACCTCCCTCTCTGGAATACGTTTACTCTGGAACTCGTACTCGTTTATTTTTATTCTGAAATTAACTTCTTCTGAGAAGTTCTGCTCATTGGTGAAACAAATAATACTGTTAATATCTAGGTTAAGTTTGGTGAGCTCGTCTTTGATAAATTGACTGATGGACTTTCGCAGTCTGCTCCACTTGTATTTGCAGTTTTGTAAACACGTCTTCAAGTTTGCTGCTATCGGAGATGCCTTGGAGAGAGCTATATTTTTTAATAGGAATTTTGTAGCAGTAAACCGCATCCTAGTCTGTAATGTGAATTCACCAGCTTCCACGTAGAGGAGAGGTAAAGGAGCGCTGATCGGGGCCCCATAGCAAGTCTTAAGGCATGATTATAGAGTGTAGTTAGTTTTCTTATATTGGTATTCGATGTGGACATGAGAAGGCAGCTACCGTACTCAATCTTTCCTCTTATGATCGCATTTGCGATCTTGATTAGCTCAGTTTTTCTGGCACCCCACTTTGGGCTGGCTACAAACTTAAATGCATTAAGCATCCTTTCCAATTTGGGGATGGTTTTACTTACATCAGTATTCCAGCTTAGCTTATTATGAAACCACAGACTTGAGATTTTGAGCTCATTTTCCTTTGGGATATTGATCCTATTTAACTTCAAGGAACCTAGTTCACTTCCCTTCCTTCCTCTAAAGTAGATAAATTTGTTTTTAGCTGGTGAAATGCTCAAATTCCATTCATTAGCCCAGAATTGCACCTTCACTGGGGGCCGTTGCAGTTAACTAAGAACCTTGGGGTGAGAGCTGTCTGCACAGTAGAGAAATATATCATCTGCATACACAAAACATTTAACATCAGGTGGGATGAGGTCATAGATGTCGTGCATAGAGATGGCTAAAAATATTGGCGATAAAATACATCCCTGTAGGAAGCTGCGTGTCATCTCGTAGCTTTCCGATAGAACTCCTCTCCACTTTACTCTTATAGTTCTCTGATTAAAAAATTTTTTAATGCAAAGTATGCTATTCCCCTTGACTCCAAATTGCATGATTTTATAAAGCAGACCGTCAATCGAAACCGAGTCAAATGCGGCTTTAAAATCAAGCGCAACCAGCTGAATAACTTTATCTTGTTTCCTATGATGCAAGATACTGCTGTAGATTTTGTTGAGCCAGACCATGCACTTCTATTGGGGAGGAACCAATAATGCTGTTCTGACAGTTTCCCGCTCTCCTGAATTCTCGAGAGCTGCCTGTTTATCACCATTTTCCCCATTACCTTGGCCAAGGTTTGTGTCAGAGAAATTGGTGTGTAGGCAGAAATCTCAGAGCTGTACCTTCCAGGTTTTAAGAAAGGGATACCCACTTCTTGGGAATCTGTCCCAAGTACCATGAGTTATTACAAGCATCCAGTAGTATGCATTTGCTGACTTCATCTAAGGACGTAATGGCAGTTCTTGTGAGTCCGTTCTTCTGCCATGTCGTTGAGTTTTTGAGGTTTTGATGGCTTTCTCAAGTTCATCTCTGGAGAATGGTCTAGAAGCTGCTGTAGTCGTCCTCGCTTAAATCCAGGAGTAGCTGTTTACAGCTAGAGGCCATTGCGTAGTGTTTAGCAAACATGTCGCGTTGTTTAGATGCCGCATTGTTCGCTTCAGCGATCCAAACGAGGTTTCCAGGCCGATTAAGAATATTGTGCGACGACTGATATGGAATATCGTCTTTGCGAAGGTTCCTTAGTATCCTAAAGATGTTTTCATCCTTGCTGGCATGCTTGCATATAGCCTTCCAATGCTGCCTCTTTTTGGCCTTTATGGCTCTTTTTAGGTTAGCATTCCACTCATAACAGGTCCAAAATTTCTTAGAAAAGTAAGTTTTGGCTAATCGGAGATATTTGCGTTTTTGTCCCAAAATAAAGTTGCATTCAGGACCCCACCATGGGCAGTTACCACGTTGTTTAACCACCTTAGTCATGTTCCGATCTTTTGCTTTACTCAAAATATTATTGAAGTTCTCTAAATTCTTTTCCTCTGGGAGCAGAAAACTCATATCGTTTCTACTATCTGAACTATAATTCTTCCAAATGCAGAATTTGAAGATCATCTTATTGCCCACAGCAGGGACATCATTATCCACAAGACAAATCCTAATAGGGTAGTGGTCACTGCTAAATGGGTCTTTAATAGTCTTCCAGTTCGCTAAACCATACAAATCAGCTGGACATAGAGCGAGATCAGTGCAGGATTCAGCCCCACTCGGGCTCACATGTGTAGGACACCCGTTGTTAAGTATGCAAATATTGTTGTTATTGCACCATCGCAGCAAAGCTTTACCCCTTGTAGAAATATTGTTCGAGCCCCATGCAGAGTTATGACTGCTGAAGTCGCCTAAAATTAAGTATGTGTCTGGTAATGTCTTCAGCACTCTGTCCCAATCTTGCTCACAGAATTGGCCGTTAGGGAGATAGACAATTAAAATTGATAAAACAAAACCATTAGCACTGATGTCAACTTTCATTATTTCAGCCCCTGCAATTTCATAGATATTGTCCTGTACCAGTAAACTGGCCCCGTCTTTCCTGATAGCTATTATGAGGCCACCGCTTTCGTGGGAGCAATTTCTGTCTTTTCGGTAAATACTCTTGTTTAGTAAACAAAAAACATCTAGGTTTGGAAGCCAGGTCTCCTGAACAACTAAAATATCACAGTGAAACTCTTTCCTGTGAACAATAAAATCTCTCTTATTGGAGATGCTCCTTGCATTCCAAGAAAAAATAATCGGCCCCTTTAAGCTGGATGAGAAACAAAATTGCAAAACGGGAAGAGAAAATAAAATAAAATAAAGTGGAAAAATTAAAGCTTTCCCACTAACCTTTTCCAGTTTTTTTTTTAGTTTAACCAAGTAATGTTTGCTTTGGTAGCAAGCCTCTAGGACTACTGGGGGAATTTTAGCAAAAGATTTCGCTCCCTTGCTTCTCGCAGAATCTGTTACTATGCTTGACGAGTCTAAGTCCTCTGCACTATCTAATTCAAGGGCACGTTTACCACTCAGCTTGTCTTTAATTAATTCCGACAGTTCACTTAACTTTATATTAAATTTTTCTTGCATTTTCCCAACTGCTGTTTCATATATTTTAGCGTCTTCTAGGAAAATTCTTTCAAAATTTGCCGCTTGTTGTCTTAAGGCGGCTTCAAATGTGTCCTGAAGAGCAGCGATTAATGGTGTTATCACCTTCAGGATTTCCTACTTTGCCAAACTTGACAACTGGGTTTCAGCCACTTTTGCATAGGTTCGTTTGCTTTCAATAATTCTTTCTTCTGAAATAGGGACATGATAGACTGCACTATATTTAAAGATTTTGCTCTTCTTTATACTTCTGACAATCCTTTGAGGTGGCTTCGCCGTCATTGTTACATAAAGCACACTTGACTAGCTGGCTTTGACACTGCTCTTTTTTGTGGTTATCACCACATATGCAACACTTAATTGGCCTCTATAATTCTTTATTCCATGTCCAAATTTCAGGCACTGTGAACATTGTCTTGCGTTATCATAGAATCGCGTTATTCTTTGTCTGGTTAGCCAAACTTGATGGTCTGGAATGTTGTGACCGACAATTGTGACCAGCACTCTCTCAGAGGGCCTTTTGTTTTTATCTGACCCTTTTATCATAAATCTTCGTAAGCTTATTACATCTATATCATTATTACAGCTGAGTTCTTTGTCTAACTCAGATAATTCGACGTCCACGGGTATATCTGATAGAAGAAATTTACTTGTTAAATCTTTCGTTGCGAGCGCCGTAGTCACTTTGATATTTGACAACTCTGTTAAGCTCTGTACTTGCCAAGCACATTCAGCCGACGAGGTGCAAATAAGAAGTCTACCATCTCTTATACGCTTGATAAAATCTATGTGTTTCATCAACGGGACTTTTTCCTCAGTTTCAGTTTTGAATCCTTTTGGGTTATTCGCATTCAAATTCTTTTCCATACCTCTTATGAAAATTACGTAATTTTTAATACCTCTTTCATGACATGTTTTTAGAAGGATTTCTTGTGACAAAGGCGGACTGAACAATTGTTCTGGCCCTTGCATGGTTTCGGAGATCGGAAATCATCATTCGTTAAGTGGTGTTCGACCCGAAGGCCTTTACCGCTACATGTTTATCATTCCTCTAAGGACCTGTAAAAGTTCGTTAAATTCCATTGAAATGAAAAAATCCTGTGCGCTTATAAGAAAAGTGCAACGTCTTCAGTAGAAGTTGATCAGGCGAGGCGCCATCTATCGGTCACGGATGAAGTCTTCGTTGGATAAGCAATAATAACAGTTACATTTCGTCAGGCATATCTTTTCGCAATGGCATATCTTTTCGCAGTGGCATATCTTTTATCGTAGATTTGACACAGTAACGTACAGTAAAAATAGAAAATAATATATACAAGTCCCAGAAAGTTTTGTGCTTTCGTCTGAGGCGAAAGTATCTATATAGGGAAGTAGCTCATAGGGAAGTAGACTGTCACGTGATATACGAGCTTAATGATGATAAAGTCAGTAGCCTTGTTACCGGGCAAGGTCCATAATAAGATGAAAATCATGATAAAGATGAGAAAAAATCTAGATTAAATAGTTGAAGATAATAAAATATATACAAGGACTACCATCTAACATTATGATGTATAGTTCTGGGTCGTTTATGCGGCTATTCGATTAGATAGTCGTACTCCCCTATGTTTTTAATAACATCGTGAGTGGAGGAATCACATTTTTCGTAGAATTTGAATGTAATCTTTAGTAATTCGGCATGTAATGGTAAAATCTTTAGAGAATTATGGATGACAGTGTTCCTAACAAACCACGGAGAGTTTGATAGGAATCTGAGAGTTTTACTCTGAAAACTGAAGCTTTGCTCTGTTTGAACGTGCAGTAGCTGCCCACGCCGGGGCGGCATATAGAATTAGGGGTCGGATTGCCGGTAGATAGAATGTTCTTTTCGTGTTGATGTTTAACTTGGAATATTTGCACATTAAAGGGTAAATGCTCATCAAGGCATGTTGTGCTTTTTCTCTGATATAATTAACATGAAATTTGAAAGTTAACTTCTGGTCGAGACAAACACCTAAATATTTTTCTTGGTGATCACGTGACACGATTTGCTCGTTCATCGTAATTTCTTCTAAGTCTTGAGGGATATTTCCTTTTTTAAAGTAAATCACTTTTGATTTTTCGGGGTTAATTTTTATTTTCCACCTTTTAAATCAGGGTGAAATGTAATCAATGGCATTCTTTAGTTTATTTCTTGCATGATATGGATTAAGTGAGTGACATAAAAGGGCTGTGTCATCGGCATAGCGCGCGAGGAGAATATTTTCAATATTGGGAAGATCATTAATACATAAATTGTAGAGAAGCGTTGAATCTTTGTAAGGTTTTAGTTAAACTAACCAAGTTTATTTTAATTTAAATCTTTTCTATCTCCTCTCTGCTTCAACTTCCTGTCAGAAGAAGCGCGCGTTTTTAGCTTATGCTAATTTTGAAGTACAGCCAAGTACTATTTAAGCCAGAGGTAGAAACCTCTCAATGTGAGAGAGCTTCAGTCTCAGATCACGGACACTCTGCTCGGCGTTCGTCTGACCAGCTAGCAGTTTAAATTTATAAGCCATAGTGCTTACTACGTGATTGCTTTGTAAAATAAATTAAAGTGCGGTAGTATTTAGTATATCTTGCTACGCACCCTTTTAGATAGAGGCCAACTTCCGCGAATTGCTCTGCGAAGCAAAGTTTGATTTAAGTTACATTTAAATTTATTTAAGTTTATTTGATTGTTAAGTTCGACCCAAGTGTGGTCTTTTACTTTCTGTATCTCTCCCGAATTGGGAGGTTTGTATTTAATAGTAATTGAATAAAAGAGGATTTCAAATCCCTTCACGTGCAGTTATTCTCCAGCCCAGCAGTTACATCAGAACATAGCGTACCTTCCGCTCCCTGTTCCAGTTCAGGACTTAGATTTTGAGGATAAGAACCTTGTAAGTAATTCACCATGTTTGCAAAGAGTATGCACAGAACACTAAGTCCTGATATCTTAACTTAAAAAGTTCTATTCCTTAAAAAATCAGCGATTAGATGGATGATGGCAGGTGGGAAATTATAGTTCATCAGCTTGATGATAAGACCGTGATGCCAAACTTTATCTAAGGCTTTCTCTACGTCCATAAAAATAGCAGCAACTACTTAATTTTTATTAAAATTTTCACCTATGAATTCCACGATTCTGGCGATCTGCTGAGTCGTTCAGAATCCCTGGCGAAATCGGAATTAATGGTCTTTGATGATGCTATTTTCATTAATAAAAGTGGTGAGTCGAGACTCGATAAGCCATTCGAAAAGTTTGGCAATCGCAAGCAGAAGAACTGATCCGTCTAAAGTTACTTGTGAGATTTCCAGCTTTGCCTGGCTTTTTAATGACAGTTAGAATGGCGTGTTTCCAATTTTTTGGGAATGTATTAAGTCTTAAACATGCGTTAAAAATATTTGTAATAAGAACGATGCCTTTCCTTTGGAGGTACTGCAGGCCTTATTTGTGATATTGTCAAATCCAGATGCTTTCGTTGGATTAAGTTCCTTTATAATTTTCTGTATTTCTTTGTGAGAAGTAGGGTCGTTTGAGAAGTCGGGTTGTTCATATTTTCAGGATCTTTGCAGAGGAAATCGGTCCCGTGATTGTTAGTATTGATGTCATTCGCGTGTGGGAAATTATTTAAAGTAAACTGTTGTCCTTAGTTATCAGCAAAGAGGTTGACAATTTTCTTAGGATTGTAAATTTTAGTAATATTATCATCTAGAATGGGTCCAATATTGGAGGGAGTGCTTCGGAGAGCTTTAGCAACTTTTCACACAAAGTGGTCGGAGTGCGAAAGACTTTCAATGAAGTTATCCCAGCAATTGTTTCTGTATTCTTGGATAAGTTTTCTGAGGTTTCGATTGGCAGCATTAATTTTTCTTTTCTCTTGGGTGGAGTGAGAACGTTGATAAATTTTTCTTAGTCTATTTTTCTCTGTAATTTTCTGTCTAATATTGTGTGCGAGCGTATAATTTGTCTGTTTTGGAATAAATTTGTCGTGGTTGATGGCTTCGTTGATTTTAGTGCTAAGATAGACTGTGGCACCATGAATTTCGCTGCTATTAGACATTTTAGTGGTAGCAGATATGTTTTCTTCAAGGTGATAGGCATAGTTTTCCCAATTAATGCGACACTTTATAGGTGGAAGACCATGCTTTAAGCCATATAAAGTGAAACATACTGGTAGATGATCCGAAGAAAGTTCATTATTCACTTGGAGAAAAGGTGTTTGAGAAGCATTGAAGGTAATTAAGATGTCTAATGCATCAGAAGTATTAGAGATTTGATGAAGATGAGTTGGTTCATCTGGACCAAAAATGTTGATATCAGGGTTGTTGATGGTGTAATTATTAAGGATAATTCAATCAGGGTTATTCCGCCTGGAGTTCCAGTTAACGTGCTTAAAATTTAGGCCCCACCAATAATAGTTGGGGGACCTAAGTTCAGAATATAGTCAAGATCTTGAGTGTTGAGGCTATTGTTGGGTGGCAGCAATGATGAGCAATGATGATAATGAGCAATGATAAGCAGCAATGATGAAATATTCTTTATTATCACTGTTCAAAATACATGCACTTACTTCAAAGTTCATAAGGGGAAGAGGAAAGATGGTACCGTCTAGACATTTTTTCATGAAAATATTTGTACCGCCACCACGGTTATGAAGAAGGTCAGATCTATAGATGTTGTAGTTGGGAATTTTAAATTTGTCATTCGGTTTGAGGTGGGTTTCACTTAAAAAACTTATATCAAGACTGTGCTGGTTAATGTAGTTTTGAATTTCAATTTTTTGATTTTTAATACCATTGCCGTTATAAAACATAAACTTCGCATAATTAATATGTTGCATGGTATTTGGATTAGCAGTATGGGCGTAATTAATCGTGTTCGTTCTGGATGAATATTTTTATTGCTGCCATTGCAGTCTTGAGCCTGGAGTCGGGGTTAGATACCTGCTTCTACTGCTGGTAAATTTGGTAAATTTCAGTAATGAACTTGGTGAACTCTTCAAAGAATTGTTCTCCTGTGTCTGTGTTTACCGGTTTTCATTTATTTCTGGAGGATTGGTCTTCTTTATCGTAATTTATTGATTTCTTAATATTCTTGAGGGATTTCCTGTCGTTAATCGTCTTTGGGTTGCTCTGGGTAACCGCCGCATATGATTGGTTGTTCGAGGCAGTGCCCAAATTACGTGATTGGCTGAGAGCAACCGGAGTCTGTTGATTTTGCTTATTTTGGGAATTTTTGGTGTTTCATCTTCATTAATTTTTTCAATATCTGTGTTTCCTGGTCTTTTGGGACATTCCTTACTACAGGATGTATGTCCCTCCACAGACTACACATTTCGCTGGGAATTCTTTACCTTTTTGAGACATTGGAAGGATTTGTGATTCTCGGCGCGTCTGAGACACCGGAGAATATTTTTGCATGCACTTTGAACATGCTCGTACCGTTGCAGTTGAAACACTGCGTCGGTCTGGGCTTTCCTTTGTACGAAACCACTTTTACTCTAATATCAGTTATGTAGCGTACATGATTAATTAATTTTCCAGCTTCAGTGCTTGGAGTTTCAACATAAAAACGGGTAGGTTAACAACTATGCCATTGCGCATGCGCTGTATTTGTTTGTATTTTAGTACTGGGATGTTTTGAGATTTAAGATCTTCAATTTCTTTTGGGTCTATGTCATTTGATAATCCTTTTATTATGCTTCTAACTACTTTGTCACAATTCAGTAAAAACGTGTGATAGGGAATCTTTAGAGAATCAAGCCTATCCAGAACTTTGTGGTAATCGTCGGCGGAAAACAGCTTAGTCCTGAAGATTTCGCCTTCTATCTTTCCTTCAACTTTTTCGATGCCTTAATCTTCTTTAATTTCTTCGCGTAATTCTTTCCAATTTATTTCAGGGTCTGTGATAATAAGTGGTGGAATTTTGCCAGCGTATTTACGTGGTTGTTTAAATCCTGTGTTTCAGTAGTCGTGGTCGAAGGAGGGTAAATCCTCTTCAACCGAGGAGTTACTGTTATTTCGTGTGCGTTTGTTGGGAACCTGTTTCCATTCACCTTTGGTTTTAGTGTTTTGTGAAATGGCTATTTTTTTTACTTGTTTTACAAGGCTTTCGGGAGTGTTAAAAGTATCATTAAGGGTTTTATGATACTGTTGCCTCAGATTGTTTAGCACAGCTAGTTGCTCATTATTTGGTTTGCCATCGATGAAATTCGCGGAATAATTTGCAATTTCTTTTTCCAGGGCAAGAAGTAAGTCCACATCCTTAAGGCCGCTTACTAAGCCTAATTAGGCTTAGCATCGGGCAGCACAAAAAAACGTGAATTATTATACCAGTTTTGCTCAAAATCAAAAATACAAAGTCACACTAGATGAACTAATACTTAAATAATACTAAACACACAAAGTCACAATTTAAGTGAACTTAGAAATGCAAAATGAAAGCGTAAATTGAAGGGATCACCAACTTCCAAGCAACATCTATCATCGTCATGATGAAGCAACGCATGGTTTCGCTGCTCCACTCCATTATGAAGGCATTGTAAATTCCAAATAGACGAAAACAAAATTCTCCGATAGGGCTCACGGAACTTTAATTGCAATTCTTGAACCACACAGTATTGAAAAGTAATAAGAACTTACTTAAAAGATGTAGTAAAAAGGATATATCACCTCTCCAAAACACTTCACCGCTAGTAGTCCCCGCACTGTACCCTTCTGATGCCGGCCAATTATGTTTGACTTGAATATGACGTAATTTATAGGCGGAGTGATTCTTTAATGTTTGCCGATGTAAACGTAGAAGTGTTTGAGACAAATGTTCACAAAGTGTATATAAACATGACATAATTTTATAGTCTGCTCTTATTTTCTTTTGTAATCTCAAGTTGTCCACATTATATTAAGTTATTATGCCTTCTGAAAGTTTAAAACTCTTAATTGTTATGTGGTACTGCTTATTTCTCCATTTTGGCGCTTGTTGAATCATTGATTATTTAAGTCGAGTGTCATAAATGATATTTTTGTATGTAAACTTGTTGGATTAACGTAATGAAGTAATTTATAGTATCCGTATCGGTATCTCTATCTGGTAAAGCGGCGTATAGCAAGATTTTGTTTTTACCACTGCATTGGATTTTATTTGCCTTTAGGCTTTGGCTTCAAAGGTTGTAAGGCGGAATCCGCCAACGCCTTTTAAAAGGCGAAATAGTTCAAGTACTACTGTACTGACGTTGATAGATTTGTAGTATTGGAGCTTTGTCAAGGTAAATGCAGATACACAAAGTCTCTGGTAAGTAAAATATACGAAATAAAGTTGAAAATAATAAAGTTGATAAATACGAAAATTATGTACGCTATTTACACGTTTGAGACACACTAAATAAAGTCTTTATACTAGTCTTTGTAGATAAATGCTACCATCTGGCATTATGGAAAATAGTTCTAGGACGTTTTACCGCATGCTCGATGGTGGGATCATAATTGATGAGATCTCGTAGGTGTTCATAGCTTGAATTTTCTACGTTCTTGAAGAAGTTGTTCTTGAAGAAGTTCTTGAAGTGACTTGTTAATATTTGGTCGGCGATCGGCCTAATATCCAGTTCTTTATGAATGTGCTCGTTTCTGATGAACCATGAAGCATTTGCTATTTCTCCGAGTAGTTTATTTTGAAAGATTTGTAATTTCTTTCGCTGTGTTTTTCCAACCGTGGCCCAAATTGGAATGGCATAGAGGAGCACTGGTCTAATAAGACAGATGTAGATTCTTCTTTTAATTTTGAGATTTAGTTTAGTTTTTCTTCCGATAAGTGGGCGTAACGCATTCTTTGCAGCACTTGCTTTCTGTAGCGCATAATTGGCCTGTTCTTTAAATAAGAGCTGCGTATCAAAATGCACACGTAAGTACTTCATCACGTAAGCATCAAATCATGTACGAATCATGCACGTACGTACTTCATCATCAAATCATGCATCAAATCATGCATCAAATGCATGCATCAAATCAGCATCAAATCATACACGTACGTACGCAATCAATGCATCAAAATCAATGCATGCACGCAATCAATGCATCAAATCAGCATCAAATCATGCACGTACGTACTTCATCACGTAAGCACACGTAAGCATCAAAATGCACACGTACGTACTATCAAAATGCACACGTACAAAATAAGCAAAATCAACACTATTTGTAATTGGGAGTGCTTGATTATCTATTTGAATATCAATTTGCATTGGTCAGAATTTCTTATATCTTCTAAAGAGTACTATGTTGCTTTTAGTGGGATTAATTTTCATTTTCCATATTTTGAAATAATGGGAGATCATGTTAACTGCTTCCTTTAGTTTATCTATGGCGAATTGGGGTTTCATCGACTTTGCCAAAATCGCAGCATCGTTCGCATACTGAAAAATTCTTGCTGTTAGTGACGTCAGAATATCATTGATAAAAATGTTGAAAAAATAAGGAGCTAATACGCTTCCCTTGGTTTCACCACTGGTGATTCTTTTTCTGGTGGAAAGTGTGCTATTGATTTTTATCTGGAAGGTTCTACTTTTTAAGTAGCTCTGCATTAGTTTAATGAAGTTGGTGGGGAAATTAGTAATTTATAGGACATCACACTGTTAAGTATTTGTGCCATTTTAGAAATGTTAGTACTAGTTATTACTCTTTCTATGCAATCAAAGCTGTATCAGTTTATGAATGCAGTTTATACAGAATCAGGATCAAAATACATTAAAAAAATTAGGTTTGTTGCAGGGGGAAATTATGTAACTGATTAATTCTGAACTCTAGTTGCCAGTGCCATATAAAGTTGCTGTTTTCGTTCTTGAGGTAAAATAAAGAATAATTTGTTAGGCAATTGATTAAATTTGTGCATCTGAGTTACACATATAAATATTTTACATGCGGTTCTCATGTGCCTGATGTTTGCATGCAATAGCTCTAATTTTTTATAACTGAAATTTATTTTGCTTTCCCACCTAATATTTTTTTTCATTCTCTCCAATTTTTGGGAGGTTTTATTGATTGAATTAGCACATTTTTTTATGTGTCTTATAGAGGGATAAACACAGGAACTTCACAAAGGGATTTTGTTTTCAGAATTCTTATATTGTATACAGAATTCTTTTTCTACTTAGCTTGTTTTTAAATTCGTCTGAGCAGAAGCGTATCCAGAATTTTCTGTGCCTGGGGGATGCTAAAGATTTCGTGCCCCGTCCTTTCTGCCAAAATGCAATGTGAATCATCGGTTTGGCACTTCTCTATGTTGCACCTAGAAACAAGGGATATCCCCCTTTCTCCGCCAGCTATGCCACTATGTCCGAATCCTTTTTACATAGCAGTATCTTCAGATAATTATTCTTGCCCAAGCATTTTGTCTCATGTTTTCGTTATGAACTTACTGTTTTATTTTTCAGCAGCATACATTTCACTCATCAGTTATCACATGATGTTATAGTTAGAAGCGCAGCCCAAGTGGTATAGTGGTTAGCGTCGCTGACTGCCGTGCTGAAGGGTTCGGGTTCGAATCGCGGAGAAGGCATGGATGTTTGCAAATGTATAGTGTCGGACCAAATCTAATTATGTGGCAAGTCTCGTGTGGTTTGGTGGAAGGGGAGAGGAGTGAAAGACCCTTGGACCCGTTCCCCCCTGGTGCTCTCCATCAAAATTGCGGGAGGAACTGAGCCAAATGGCATTATCACCTGTTAGATACTCAAGGCTGCTGCCAACGACAGGCATAATCTTGTGCTCCTTGCCACGAGGAATTTCGTGGGCGTGGGTTGACTTCGTCAGACAAGTGAACGTAAGCAACAACAACAACACATTTAATAGTATTGTGTATCCTTTTAATTTATCAGTGCACCATTCAGAACATTTTATGCAAATTTACACATTTCTGTCAGAAAAACTGTACTTTTCTCTAGTAACTAATTATTTAATTAATAACAAAGAAAAAAAGTCTGGAAGCTATCAGATTTTACATTACTTCCAAACGGACTTTTTTTAACGTTTTGTGTGTTACCTTTATTTATTAAACACCGTGTTCTTCGCACTTGAACCTTAAAGTTTACTTTAACAGTAATATTACAAAATAATTTCAAAATGAGCACATTTTTAGAATTTCCAATACACAGTTTCGTGCGCTGGAGATAAAAATGTCCCCCCCTCCCGTATAGTGTTGCCATTCCTCGCTTTGAAGTCGTTGAGTTTGTTAATAAACAAATTGTTAAAGTTTTAAAGAATATGAAATCGATAATAAGTAAATTCCAAATTAGGGCTTCCAAATGGATTTCCATATTCGATGGAGGATTATACTACTCAAAATTTGATGGCTGTAGGTACATTTGTTTTATAACAGTGCGAGAAACATATGTACACTTATGCAGATTCTTTATTATTTAATTTCTTTAAATATAATACAGGGCTGTAATATTTGGTGAGAATAGCTTGAAAAGAGAATCGAAGCAAAATGCCAAAATGAAATTAATAGCCCTTTTGGGCTAATGCCCTTTGGGCTAAAAAATAGAAAAAACAGTATTGAATTAACTACCTAGTCAGAAAATCAAAATCGCCTGGAATTGTGAATGATCATCTTAAATGGGGTTCATGTATATATTACCAGATTAAATGAGAATTATAAACACGGTGAAAGGTTTTATGACAACTACCTGTAAGGTTTTAGTTAAACTAACCAAGTTTATTTTAATTTAAATCTTTTCTATCTCCTC
>KK119644.1:1677-35005 GCA_000611955.2 Stegodyphus mimosarum
TAAAAAAATATGTGTCTTTGCTGTGCTAAACAGGTGTTGATGTTGCTTAATAATTAGTCTAGACTTGATAAAAGTCAGCATAATAAAAAAAAGAATCGGCGCTTTAGATACTTAACTCCACCTTCCTTTTAACACTTTTTCTAGTATAAGAAATCATGAAAAGGAGGGCCCCTAATTTATTTTGCATGTGGACTCAAGGGTCCTACTTATACCACTGGCCACTTATAGAGTCTATTAGGCTTTTCAAAGCAGCAACTTAGAAGAATCGTCTATGCCCTTATCGGAATGCAATCTCTAAATTATCTGATTGCTGGTCTGATGTGCTACCAATTGCAACACGATTGCACGCAGTGGGGGAGTTGAAAATTCTTTATAAATAAAGCATTCATATTAATTAAAATTTTTTAGCATATTGAATTGTTTTTGTGAAAGCTACTTCAGTAATTATTTTAGTTAAATTAAAATATTTTATAAGTCTTACTCAAACACAGTTGTCAGAAAGAATGATGTATTTAAATATTGACAGCTTAAACTAAGATATTCAGATCAGTTTTGTTTTCCTTTTTTTAAATGTGAAAAAATTCTTCGCTTCTTTCCTGAATAAATATCGATATTTTAAATGCATAGAATCTGAAGGCATTACTTTTTTCCGTACTATCTTTGTTATCCAAAGTTCTCATCTTTGATGAGCTTTAGAAATTTTATTGTTTTAGTTTAGTAACATCCGAAATGGATTAGGTTATAGTGGATTACAGGCCCACCAGCGGCCGTGCGGTAAAGTCGCTGAACACTGGTAGTTCGGTCCGAGGTTCGAATCCCGCGAACGGGCTGGCTGCATGGGCGTTTTCGTGGTTTTCCCCATTTGTAACGTGTATACGAGCCAGTTTTCCTTAGAAAGTCCTCCACGAAGGCATCCCTCCCTTTAGGCAGATAGCCCTCGTGTACTTTGCCATAATTGAATAACCTAACCTATAGTGGATTACAACAGGAATGTACTTTCATTCCATTTTAACAATGAAACATAACGTCAAACAAACAGTGATGGACTTGAAGTATGCATGCAAAGGCTTTATGCTGTTGTTGCTTTTAGTCATGTTTCTTGCCTAGTGAGGGTGCAAAGGTAAAGCGAATTTTCTAAATTTATTAACTGAGAAGTTACATTTTATATGTGTGTAAAGAAAGCAAAAATTAGGCAGTTAATGCATGTTCCAAAGATAATTACGTTTAATTAGTTAGTTTCTTTCTACTACATATAGCGTGAAATATTGTCAGTTATTTCCAATAAGCATATCTAACTCGATTTAATTAATATATTTAAGCAAATTAAAGTAATTAATACTTGTTAGTGGATCATTCGTCTTGTACCTGATTTCATATTTATTGTTTCTTTCTTAATAATTGCCTAGTTCATTAGTTTTCCATTTCAGAAAACTGAATCTTTTACTAATTATGTAAAAATATTCTTCTGTGTTTTCTCTGGTTTTCTTACTACTTACTGGCAAGTTATATAAATTTTTATGTATATATAAGGTACATTCTAACTGTCATATGAAATTGTATGTCCTTAAGTACCTAACCAATAAAAAATGATTGGCTTGCATATAATGATATTTTCAAATTTAGGTTGCTTGATTTTATTTTCTCACACTTACCAAATTTGTTCACTTTAAAACTATTTGATCAGAAATCAAAGCAGCATTGATGATAGAAGTTAGAAAATGGCTAACTTTATTTTATTAGTCCAAAGGGGCAATTTGTCCAGAAGGACTATTAATTTCGTTTTGACGTTTTGTGTTGGTTCACTATAAATGTCGGTTCACTTTTCAAATTGTTGCCACCAAATATTATCGCCTTGTGATATATTTAAAGAAATTAAATAATGAACAATCTGCAGAAATGTATGTATGTTTCTTGCATTGTGATAAAACAACGGTACCTAGAGCCATCAAATTTTGAATAACGTTAACTTCCACCGAATATGGGCATCTGGAAGCCTTGATTTTACTAAAGAATTCATATTTTGTAACACTTTTCATATTTTGTAACGAATTTCTGATTTTTATCTCCAGCGTGCGAGACTGTGTATCGGAAATTCTAAAGATAATTAAAAATTATGTTGCAATATTGCTGTTGAATTGAATTTTATGGTTAAAGTACGAGGAGCATGATATTTAATAAATAAAGTTAACACAAAAAACACCCCTTTCGGCGTAATGTAAAATCTGAAAAGCTTTCAGATTTTTCTTTTTTCTTTTTTTCTTTATTATTTTTATATTTAAAAGGAAGATCTTTGCATTCACCAGTTAAATTTATTGGCCATTTTATAGCTTCCAGAAACTTTGTTTTGTATTCGTTTGTCATTTGAACCATGGTTATTGTTTTATAATACCTTCAAAAAAGTCAGAGCAAGGGACTGATTTAATCCCTTGGTCCATCCTTTGAAAAAAAAATTAAGACTGTAAACTCCAAAATTGTTTAGTTTTGTTTGATTCAGTTTTCGAATTTTGAGTGTTTTCATTTATTTTTTAAAAATTATTATAAATTTCGATATTTTGTTATTTTGTTTTTTACCATTTCCTGTATTATTTACAATTGTTTATTTTTTTTAATTATTACCCTTCATATATTGCTATATTTGCATATAAGTATTATTTTTACATAAATTTATTTTAGGGTATTGGAAGAACAGCTTGAGAAAGCAAAAATTGAGCAAGACGAACAAATGGAAAGGAAAGCTTCTGCAGAAGCTGAACTAGAAAGAATCAAAAAGCAATCTGCTGACATCAAATCTGGTTTATGGTATCAGCTGCAATTAATGGAAAAATACTTGCGAGAGGTAGAAACAAATTCCTTCAAATTTAATTTGAGATCAAAATATGATTTTAATTACTAGACTGAAATCTATTTGCATTAGATATTTTTTTGAATATTTCTTAAATGCTAATGATATCAGGAATCAGGAAGGATGGGGTTATCAGGAGTTCAGGAACCTTCGCAAGGAGACGGTGCATGTGATGCTGCTTTGTTACCTGATATATATGGCTAGAAAACATGAAACATTAAATATAATTCTAGAATTCATGCAGCAAAAAGCAATAAACTCATAGAAAACGATTTAATGACACATTGAACGTCGAAAAGTAAACTAATGGTAAGCATATGAAACTCAGTTTTAACTCCGTGGTCCTTTAGCTGATCCCAGTTTCATAATTGTTGAATTTAATTCTGTAATCTAATGTATATAAGTGAGAAATTTTTATGTCCCACAACCGGGACGATGTCATAAAGATGCTGGTAGATTTATGCAAGTCGGCAAATGTTCACCAAAATGAAGACCTTCACATGGGCACCCGGCCAGCGACGGATGTGGCTGGTCTGACCGAAGAGGCCAATTTGCAAAAATATGGCAGAACCTTTTCCACGTTGATCATTGTTCACCAAGACGCAATGAAATTCAGTTTATATTGTGAATAATGTAATGTTCATAGGGACGCCATGTGAAGATCTTTATCTACGTGGAAAGTCGCCAACTAGGACAAATTTGTTGGTCTCTTTTGCAAGTTGACCACAAGAACGCCTAAAGAAAATCAATTTGTACCATGAAATATGCAGTCATCATAAAGACGCTGGGAAGCCTATGAAGTTCTTTATCTAATTGTATAGTAGCCGACTAGCATAAAGGTCATTCGTTAACATCGTAATTAAATCTTCAGGATGACGATGAAACACAAAAATTCACCCTTTCTTGCTATCGAAGAAAGCAAGAAAGGGTGAATTAGATTAGATCGAAAAATTATGAAATTGCAAAGAGCTAACTACGGCAGGGTTAAGATGATGAATTTAATACGCTTACCATCAGTTCATGATTGGATATTTTTTTTAAATGTCATGGAATCGATTTCTTCAATGATTTTTGTTGTTATTGTTGTGTAATTCTAAAGTTATGATTAATGTTCCACCGGTTTTTAAACAATCGATATCAGGTAACAAGGGGAACTTATAGCCACCAGAGCTTTAAGAAATTTTCCGAGTTCCAGATAGCCCCATCCGGTCTTGGTCCTCGCAGCTTAAACAAGATTTTGCGTCGAATCATAAAAGCGTTGTATCACTTTTCAAACTGTTACCACAAAACATTGCAGCCCTGTATTATATTTAAAGAAATTAAATAATGAAGAATCTGCATAAATGCATGTATATTTCTCCAAATGTTATAAAAACAACGGTACCTAGGGCCATCCAATTTTGAATAACGTATGTTTCCACCCGAGTATGCGAATCTATAAGCCCAAATTTGGTATTTGTTTTATTATTTATTTCATATTTTGTAAAACTTTAACGAATTTTTAATGAACAAACTCAAACGTTTTAAAAGCGAGTAATGGCAACACTCTACGGGGGAAAAAAACTTTTTATTTCTAGCGCGCGGAACTGTGTATCGGAAATTCTAAAGATAGACTCATTTTTAAATTATTTTGCGATATTGTTCTTTAACTGAATTTTATGGTTTAAGTGCGAACAACATGATATTTAATAAATAAAGGTAACACACAAAATGTTAAAAACCTGAAACCTTTCAGTTTTTTTTTTTTTTTTTTTTTATGGTATAAAATAAAATTTTATAAGAGTGCCTACACCGGTCTGCCTTTATTCAAAGGCAGCTTGTGTTATAGCAAACAATGGTTAATTTGAAAAAAAAATATCACCTTTATGCAAGTTAGCAGCACCGATTAGACCAACCCCATCTACCACTTTCACGGTGTTATAATCCAACAGATATATACTGTCTGCCAAGTAATGATGGTGTACTCGCTGTGTTCATGAAAACACTCAGCCGGTAAAGTGATTAGTGACGCTATTGGCCCAAGTTCAAATTCGGAGAAGGTATGGTTGTTTCAAAGCGTATTGAAACAACCATACCTTCTCCGGATTATTCGTGTATTATTATTATTATACGTATTGTAAAGCGATTTTAATCTTACCTGTGCGGCAAGGGAACACTCAAAATACATGGAGGGCCGAAAGTCCTCTAGAGGGCTTGCCGGTAGAGTAAGAGGGGAGGGATAACCTCGGACCGCTCATTGGGGTATTCTCTTTCAAAATTGAGTCAAAACTGCATAATTATTGCGGGGGGGAGGCTATAACTGTACGACCAGTGGTGAAATTCTCGTGTCCCACCCACTTCTAACTGTGTTCATCAAGAACATAAGATAATGAAATGAGGACTAAGTTGTAAAATTAAAGAGGAAAAAATTAGGAATGCGTTATTAAAACTTTGACTATTAACGACTTATAGACATGCACAGAATGACTATAAGTTGTCATTATGTATATGGCTAGCTTAATTTGAAGAATACAGTGGTGAAATATTTTCTAATTCCTCTTTCAGGTGATTAGAAAATCAATCTCATAAGAGTATTCCGGTACTACAACAGACTTGAAACAAAGCTTGACTACTTTGAATATGTGCCCGGCTTTTAGGCAGATTTACAAACTAATTGTAGGTAAATTAATCTCTAGGTAACAGACTTGACGTGAAGTGGAAGACAAATTATTTCTATTGATTTGTTAAAGAAAAAAAACTTCTGTAATTATTTTTATCGTGAATATAGCACACTATTAGTTCATATTTAAAATAATTAAATTTCTTTATTTTAAAAGTAAATTAGGTTACAAAACAAAAAGGTTAAATAACATAAAACTTGAAAGGGACAGGCATTTTTGCCTACGATCACATTTTTTAGGATTTATATATAAAAAATTTCATTTGAATTTTTTTATATTTTAAATTGTAGAAATATATTTATAGTTATCTTTATGCAGTGCTTTTCTCAAATTAAACTTTAATTTATCTTGAATTTCCCTTCTTTTCTTCTGGGACAGCATATGTAAGCAAAATTTGAAAATGGGCCAGGTAATAATACCTGGCCCATTTTCAAGCAAATATATTCCAACTTCTGAGAATTCAGAGACAAATGATAGATGCAAATAAAGTTACAAAAATAAACAATAAAATAAAATTACATAACAAATTACAAATAAAGTTACGTAAAGTTACAAAAATAAACAATAAAATAAAGTTATACAACAAATTACAGATAAAGTTACATAAAGTTACAAAAATAAAGCTGTCTCAACATGTCAAGGCACTTTTATTTTTGTAATGAAGTTTCCATTAATTTCACATATATTGCATAGGCATATTTCATCAAAAAAACTGTTCACACAGGTCTCTTAAGGGATTTTTGCTCAAAAAAGTCCATTTAACTTGGGAAAAGTTGTTACCTTGTCTAAAATAGAGATAAAAGCAATTTTTGTAACATAAATGTGTTCTGTAAGTATTTGTAGTATAAATAGCTTTGTATTATAATATTAACGTATAACTTTATTTAATAGATGAACGTTATTGTAATCTTACTTTTAACAGTTACACTGCTGGCCAACGTAAATGCAACACCCTGAAGGAAGCATGCAAATAACATGAAATTTACAACATGCATTAGCGGAAGTAAGATATGCAAATGGATAGAATTTCAGCGCAGACGCACATCACGCGCGCCTGTGGCGCCATTTCAAAGCGCTAAGCCTTGGAGTTTTCGACGATTTCAAGTCCAGAAATTGTGTTTTTCTTGTGGTTTTTTTCAAAAAAAAAAAAAAGATCAATTAATGCCTCGTAGTAAACAGCGATCATCGTTTGATCAAGTATCTGAGTTCGACAGAGGAAGGATAGTGGCCTACTGAAAGTGTGGATTATCTTTTCTGGGAAATCGGTAGTCGTGTTGAACGAAACCAAACAACTGTAATGCGGATATGTGACCGTTGGATTCAGGAGTTGTACGACGGACCGATTTGTTCGATCGCATCCACCTCAGTGCACCACTTCACGTAATGAAAGGAACATTGTGCGCATGGCAGTGATGGATCGCTCAGTCATATCACGAACCATAGCACAGCACATTCAGTCTGTAACGCATCATCCAGTGTCTGCACGTACCATTCGACGCCGTTTACAGCAGAGTGGTCTCTCCGCAAGACGTCCATTGCTTAGTCTACCCTTGACGCAGAACCAGAGACGTCTCCGGCGCCAATGGTGCGATGAAAGAAGGATGTGGACGGTAGAATGGAATGAAATTGCCTTTGCTGACGAGTCACGCTTCTGTCTGCAACACCACGATAGTCGGATTCGAGTCTGGAGACACCGTGGAGAGAGGATGATGAACAGCTGCGTTATGCACCCCCACACTGGTCCTGCACCGGGTATTATGGTATAGGGCGTTATTGGATATCACTCTTGCACTCCTCTAGTGCGTATTGCCGGTACTATAAACAGCCAGCGCTACATCTCCGAGGTATTGGAGCCAGTTGTCCTTCCTTACCTTCAGAGTTTGCCCACAGCCATATTTCAACAGGATAATGCGCGACCACAAGTGGCAGGCATTGTCCAAGGGTTCTTCGTCAATCACCAGATTAAATTGTTTCCCTGGCCGGCTCGCTCTCCGGACCTTTCGCCTATGGAAAACATGTGGTCCATGGTTGCTGAACGATTGACCCAGATTACATCCCAGGCGGCCACACCAGATCAAATTTGGCAACGTGTGGAAGCTGCTTGGTCTGCTGTACCCCAAGAACACATACAAAGTCTCTTTGAATTAATGCCGAGGCGTGTGGCAGCGGTGATCTCCAACAATGGCGGCTACTCTGGCTACTGATTCTGGAAGGAACCACACTTCACAGAAGTCAATAAATTTAATCATTTGATACCTGGTCAACATGTTATCTACTAAATAAATTTTGTTGTGATATTTCTTGTCTTTCTTGGCGTTGCAATTTAGGTGGCCAGCAGTGTATTTACTAATGTTAACTATACCGTTTTAAATAAGAAGCAACATTTCCTAAATATACTATATTTATTTTATAATTTAGAATTTAAAATTATTTATCTTATCATGCATGTATTTTTTATCATTCTCTATTTTGTAAACTAAATATTCAGTTAAGACACATAATTTTTTTTTCATATATGACATGCAATGTTTCTGATATAATTTTTCCATGGAAAAATGAATTTCAGAGAAACCTTGCAGCATTTCTTAAATTCTAATTTTTTAATGAAAGGCATTCAAGTTTAAAATGTATTTACATTTATTCCTTAGGAAAATGAAGAAGTCTATGTCTCTCCAGATATCACACTAAAAGACATTGTATCTAAAATAGAGCAATTTTTAACTCGAATATTTGAGGAACTGAAAAATAAGGATTTAGATAATTTAAAGGCAAAACTAAAAGAAGAGCAGGTATGTGGAAATTATTTTCATATGCAAAAAAAAAAAAAAAAAAAAAATTTAAAAATTTGTCAAAAAATATGTTAATAATATTATAGGAAATTTCCCGTTTAATTTTGTATTATTTTAACCTTAGAATTGCAGTCACATCTGAGAATCTAATGCATTCATACATAAGCAACAACATCAAATCGCATGTGACTTTTAATTAGTTCAATACAAATTATTGTATCACATTACCCTACAGAGTCAAAGCGCAGATTTTGTTTTAATCAAACAGCATTAAAGATGAAATTTTATTCATAAAAAAGCAAATGTTTTTGTAGTTGAAAATTGAAACTTCTTAGAATAACAATGGTTTGAAAGAATGGTAACTATTTAAGCATGCATTACAAAGGCATAAAAACAACCATTTTTCGAACCATGACAGTCCGACTTATGACCATTCGCTTTTACGACAATAAAACACGAAGAATAAAAACCTTGTAATTTTAATTTTACTTCCAGTTTATACGTACACGCATTTTTTAGCACCAAAGGTGCTATTAGTCTCGATCCACGTTTTTTTTTTTTTTTTTTTTTTATTATCCGTATCATTTTTCAAGTAAAAGGACGTTGCTACCAAATGTTATCTCGTGTAGTATTTAGAAAAAATAATATAGTGAATCACTTAACACTCTATCTGGAATTATAAAGATATGCTGGTATATATTATAAAGATATATATTATAAAGATTTCATGGAAATGTGAAGAATCCGTAAAAAGTTGCTGCGAGAGGTTTAGTGTAGTTTATTTAATTACGGCAAAGCACATGACGCTGCAGCAGGAAATACTGGAAGATTACAATAAATTTGATATCTTAGAAATTGGCGAAGAAGTGGTTGGTATATTATGTACGCTGGATCTAGACATCAGTATGGAGGATGTAGAATAATAGTGAATCATAAAAAAGGTGAACTTGTAGAGATTATTAGGCATTTTATTTTGGAGAGTTAGTCTTGAAAAATGTGCAGTGCCCTTGCTGTAATCCGAACTCCTGACCTTCCAACTGCTAGCCAAACATGCTTCCAGTTACACCACGAAGGCACGCAGTAAGGAGGGGGAAAAACCTGTTAGGACTGAGTGTTCGGTGCATATTCTTTGAAAACGTCTTCGTGACAGCTTAAAGTCCTGATCTGGAACAGGGAGCTGAATGCAGCTATGTTCTGTGGTAGAATGCTGTGATTCAGTGGTAGAAGAACTGCACTTGAAAGGGATTTAAAATCCTCTTTTATTAAATCACTATTATTTACAAACCACTTCCCAACTCGGGAGGGATACAGAAAGTAAAAGACCACACTTGAATCTAAAATGAACAATCAGATAAATTTAAAACTAAAGCTAAATAGAAATTAAATAGTCGTTGCTCGCAGAGCTATAACGCGAGGTTGGCCTCTAACTAAATGATGCGTAGAAAGATTTACTAATACTGACGCACTTGGAATTATTTCAATAAGCAATCACGTAAAGCGCTATGGCTTAGAATTTAAATGCTAGCTAGTCAGGCGAGCGTCGAATAGAGTGACCGTGATCTGAGACTAAAAGCTCTCTCACACTGAGAGGTTTCTACCTCTGGTTTAAATAATCGTTGGCTCCAATTCAAATTAACATAAAGCCGAAAACGCGCGCTTCTTCTAACGGGAAGTTGAAAATGAGAAGGGATAGAAAGATTTAAATTAAAATAAAACTTTGTTAGTTTAACTAAAACCTTACAAACCTTGCAAACTCACTGATGAAAATTTGATTATTATTCAGAACGCAGTATTTGTGGAAAAAGAAAGGAAAATGAAAAAGAGAAACTATTTAAGCAGTTTTCTACAAAAGGATTATCTGAAGCATTTTCTAGATGAAATCAAAGGCTTCAGCCATTCGAAAATATGGATCAAAACATTGATCTTTTCGCAAAGCTGAAAAGCAAATTGGATATTATCTCCAAATGTATGAAGAAGAAAAGAAGAAAGGGGGGAAATATAGACAATAGGTTTGATTGAACCAGGCAAACAGAATTTTCCCATTAAAGAAAGTATTACCGGTAGCAAAAAATCATCCAAATGAATAACAATTGCTCACCTGTTGTTTTTAACTAAAGCCATCTTTTATATATTTCTGTTTATGTTAATGATTTTGAAAGAAGGCTAGGTATTAATTTAATGAAATATGTATGTATGTGTATACATATACATATATATATGTAAAATATCTACTTTTCTAGTAAGAAATTAATAATAGCCCTTTCACTCCTCTTTTAAATTTGAGCATGTTCCTCTCTTCATTCTAAAAATAGGAAAGCAATAACTTTTCTAATAGTATATTTACTTCCTGTAATTCTGAAAACTGGTCTGTAATCTAATCTCTATTGCATAATTATTCCTGGAATGCAATGAAATCTTTACCCAGCACCCAACATTAATCTGTTATGAATCTAAAATTTAACTCACTTAACGTAAACGTTCTTATAATGTGATCCGAAATGTAATCTCTTTAGTGTAATCATGCCTTGGTATAAAAGGTCTTTGCTAAACAATCTCGTTCTTTTTCACCATCTCCAATCCCAGCCCGTCCAAAGCTCACGTGAGACATCTACTTTGTGATCTGCGCGAAATTCGCGCATAAAAGTGTAACTAATATTGTTACGTTTTTCTCTTCTTCTTCGTACGTACGTTAAGGGGTTCATGGATTTGGAGTGAATAAGGACGATACTAGTTGATGGAGTATCAAAACTCGCTTCATTAGCCAGTGTTTTTCAAAACAGCTCCAAAATCACGCTTACAGTCGTCGAAGAACAACTGGAAACACACTGAGATAATCAGCGACACAACCTTCAGGCTATCAGCTATTACGGTGGAGACAGCTTCACGGCAAAGGACCAGAGTACTGCTCCCAACTCTGCTCAGTCGTTCTCGGAACTTTACGTACTCTCGAGATTCTCCACGCTACAACTCGCGATGCACCCGACGATACACTAGAGTACGGTTTCCGACTCGGCTCGGTCGTTCTCGGAGCTCAACACACTCTAAGATGAAACTTGACAATGCACTAACTCGCGATACACGAAGGAACTCTCTCGATGCACTCGACGACCAGCTCGTCACTAGAATCAGAGACACTCGCTCACTGACTGATTATCAGCGCGCTAGACGAAACGCTAACTCACTCACAACTTGGTAGACTAGGCACTGACTGATTCTCCGCGTACCAGCAGGGTTTATATAGCTTTTGGCTTGTGTTCGAGAACATTCTGGGCTAAACCAGTAAGAATTCGTTCCAGAAGGTTCTCCATCCGTCTTACGGCATATTGCCAATTTTGTCGCCAAATGTGCGATTTCTCCCCAAATGTGGCAACCTTGCTGTCCTGCCATTTTCTGGCATCCCTAAGCCTGCTTTACGGGGAAGCTCTCGTACCGCGCCTGAGCATTTCGAAACACTGCCCCCCCCCAGGACTACACGTCCCGGGCAGTTCAATCTTTGATCAGAAGCATAATTCGATACAAACAAAAGGTGATAAAATAAGCAAATAACATAACTAAAGAAACACATATTTACACTATGTACAAGTTATATATACAAATCAACACATAGCAATTTTAAATTATAGTAATTAAAATTCATAATGGATTTCAGTCTCAGGCGTTTTATTAAGTTATACCAGGGTCAAATACTTTTCCACTGCAGTTCTCAAATGTATTTCTGTTTTTTATAGCACAGTCTGAAGATTCAGTCCTTTCAGACTTTTCATCCACAAGATCTGAAACAGTTTGTTCACCACTCTGAAGTTTGTTCGTATCATGTGTTCAGTTCACCTCGATACTTTTAGCAGAAGGCACATGCTTATTTACCTCTCTTTCCTGAAAGCCAATTCCGATGTTCTCACCAGAGTCATGAATAGAATCCGATCCTTTACAAACAAAATTGCCCTGGTTTATAATCAAGTCTATGTCTACATAATCTTCATTATGAGACACACATTAGTTTGCGAAGTGGGTAAATTTTCTTGCAATATTGGAGCACTCAGTATAAGTTGTACATCAGCTTCTTCCATCTCAGCATCACATGAACTTTCAGATGGTTCAATGCTTGCTAACTGCGACTTCGTAACTTCACTATCAGTTTCTACGATCTTGACAGTCGCATTTTCACTTTCTTCTGTCTCTACTTCAGGCACGTGAGAATCAAAATCTTCGTTCTCGTCTTTTATTTCTTTATGTTTTCGTCCTTTTTCTTTAATCCCGTCAGATGTTTTATCCATAGTTTCTGGATCTTTCTCAGACTCCACCAGTTACTTCCTCCATTTCTTCATCCTCTGACTCTTCAGATGCCACTTCTGCGATTTCTGCATCTTCTTTTATGGCTCCAGTTTCTTCTGCAAGCCCCATTTTCCTCTGTTGGAGTTGCTGTCGCATCTTTAATCGGCCGGCTTTCATCACAGCTGTCATCTTTTCATATTCAGCTTTTATCTCATCATATCCGGCTTTTATCTCGGCTTTCATCTCTTCTCGCTCGGCTTTCCTCTTTTCTCTCTCGGCTTTCATCGCTTCTCGGAATGCAGCCAAGGCAATCACAAGCTGCTTAATTGTTCTTCCATCGCTCTTGTCACTGGCATTCACTCGCAAATCCCACTTCTGATACCAGTTGTTACGTTTTTCTCTTCTTCTTCGTACGTACGTTAAGGGGTTCGTGGATTTGGAGTGATTAAGGACGACACTACTTGATAGAGTATCGAAACACACTTTATTAGCCAATATTTTTCAAGACAGCTCCAAAATCACGTTTACAGTCGTCGAAGAACAACTGTAAACACGCTGAGACAATCAGCGACACAGCCTTCAGGCTATCAGGCTATAACGGTGGAGACAGCTTCACGGCAAAGCACCAGAGTACAGCTCCCAGCTCTGCTCAGTCGTTCTCGGAACTTTACGTACTCTCGAGACTCTCCCCGCTACAACTGGCAATGCACTCGACGATACACTAGAGTACAATTCCCGACTCGGTTCGGTCTTTTTCGGAGCTCAACACACTCTAAGATGAAACTCGACAATGCACTAACTTGCGATACACTAAAAAACTCTCTTGATGCACTCGACGACCAGCTCGTCACTAGACTACGAGACACTCGCTCACTGACTGACTAGCTCGCTAGACGAAACGCTAACTCACTCTCAACTCGGTAGACTAGGCACTGACTGATTCTCCGCGTACCAGCAGAGTTTATATAGTTTTTGGCTTGTGTTCGAGAACGTTCTGGGCTAAGCCATAGAACATTCTAGGAACATTCTGGGCTAACCTAAAGAATTCGTTCCAGAAGGTTCTCCATCCGTCTTACGGCATATTGCCAATTTTGTCGCCAAATGAGCGATTTCTCGCCAAATGTGGCAACTTTGACGTCCATTGCCATTTTCTGGCAACCCTAAGCCTGCTTTGCGGGGAAGCTATCTTACCGCGCCTGGACATTTCGACTTTGTTCGCCTCTCTTTGCTCTCTTCTGCTTCGCTGTAGCAACATGTTGCTGCTTGCTGTCTTCAAAAAATATATTTTTCAAGTTTTCTGATGTAAAACGTTCTTTAAGAACGAGGCGGTAAGATATATATATAAATTGCTTCTAAATGTTATTTATTATACATTCTTAAGCCCCTTTCACGTTAAGTAAAAACCTAATTTCTAAAAATATTATCAGAGGTAACAAAAATAAAATAAATCCCCGTCTTACGTCAGATTTGACTTTCGACGGGTTGTCTGGAACGGTACTGCTTGTAAAATGAGGATTACCTGTAGTTAAAAAAATATTGCAATTAACAACAACAGCAGCAGCAACAAAAATGAATAAAACATTTAGTCTTTGCAATCTTCACAATTATCTGCGCATAAAAATCTTTTGTAATAAATGGAAAACTATGGTGAACTTCTTTTGCATAATGCTGGGTAAAAAGCATTAACTTCCTGAAACTCTTTGTTGTTTGCATTAAGTTCATTGGCATATTCATAAAAACTACAGATATTACGTTTTATTTCTCAGCAATTTCTCATTTGTGACGCCCAGTGACCCAGTAGGTAAGACTAGTGAACACTGGTAGCTCATCCCAGTCTTGATTCATGTCTGGTGAGTATGAGTCAGTTTTTCTGGGAAGTCCTCCATGAAGATATTCTAAAGCAGATACTCTCTGCTTGCTTTACCCAATAGACTAACCAACAAATTTCTCATTCCCTTATTTTCGTATGATTTTCCATAAAAGAAAATACTAGATTTTCCTATTTATGGAAAATTCACTGAAACAAAAGCATATTTATGTATTTTTTTACATTTCAAGTAAAGCTATTGCCTATTCTTTAATATAAAATAAATAATTCCTGCAGCCTCTAACACTACATAGAGGTTATTGAATATTATCTCTAAAATCTCTCATAACAGATTTAAATGGTGGAGTTGTTAAAACTGATAAAGCAAACCTCTGTCAAGCTGTAAATTAGCACAGTTTTATCATTTTTAAAGTCTGTAGTAACATTGTTACTTTTAGGGTACGTTCAGCTCTTTAAAGTCATAAATTAGTTTAACACTGCAACAAATTATTATGGTATTTTCAATAAAAATTAACTCGTAAATATGTTTTTGTTTCAGTAAACATTTGTCTCTTTTTTATTATAAATACGTCTATTAGTAATTTAGCAGATTTTCATAGCATAAACACTGATTTTACATAGATGCATCGCATATGGTTTCCCAGATTTGGATATATATTTCATATTATTTTTGCATTTATATTATTAAACTGGCTTGAATTTTAAAAATGTCATTTAAATAATTTAACATGATTTATTAATATGCCTTAAAAATTCATGTAGATCGTGTTAAGTTATCTATTAGGAATTTTGCACAAACTTTCGGTGCAAGCTTTTTATGTTTTGGAATTATTATTCGAATTTAAAGTCGAAAGTCCGCTGCAGTTTCTTTTGTATACACTAAAATTTAATTTTTCTTAACTAGTTCATGCAGAAGATCCAAGCTATGAAGCTACCATCTCCAGCAGTTGCTGTTAAAATAAAACCAGCAGGTAACGTTTTCTTTATTCATTGAAGATGCTCTTCAGAAGTGCAGTAAATAAAAACAGATGTTATTTCAATCTTTCTATTAAGCATACAAAATTTTGCATTATTATAATCTGTTAACTAGTGACTCTGGTAAAAATTAATTAAAAATGATGAAAGTGGGAACAGTTGAGATGAAAATCCACTGGGCTCATAAATATAAGAGCTTATATTTGTTCCCTTAATAATGGGAAACTGTCTTTTTAAAGAAGAATTAATAGCATTTTCCCCTTGATAATCGGAAAAACGAATTATTTCACTGATTGTATCAAGTAATAAAAGCATCTGAGTGTATTTTTTAATACTTCAAGGGCGAAACATTTTTCGTCAGTTATACAAAGTAATAAAAAGATCAGTGCGTCCTTTCCCATCCTTCGAGTTTGCTAGGTTTAAATTCATCAAGCAAGTCAAGTTATAACCGAAATCTCTAAAAGATGTTGGAAACCTTTACGCAAACCAGTCTAATTTTTGTTTGATTAAAAAAAAACATAATAATTTCGTGTGAGGTAATTTTGGGCCTTTTTTTACTGTAGTATATCCCTCAATATAGGATTCTCTGAGCTATGTTCCACCTTTGCCAGTATTCTTCTCAGATCGTGAGTGCACAGTGACAAAACTCGGGAGATCAGTGAACTGCTTCACACAAGCAAAACGTTCTTTGTTGCATGTAAAAATCTCACCATGCTGATAATCTTTTAATTCCCCAACAGGCAAAAGTCAAAAGTTTCGAGGGTGTGCAAGAGTTTATTGGAGATCTTCCATTCCAGTGTTTCAGTTTTCAATGGTGCACCATGTTAATGCCACGCAACACACTTGACACCAAAACACCATGAACATGGTGCAAAACTCCGATCTCTTTTTCGTAATGCAGGATGAAGTTATCTAGGTACACACGATATCTCTTTTTACTGATGGCGGTCCACCTTTCAGGGAAATCTCTGAAAGTCATATTGATATTGATCCCAGAAGACAATGGCCCTTTATTTTGTTGCATGGTTTGAAGAGCTGTAGCGTTTTTCTTGAAACGAGCCCTCGTGCCTCCACTTCATTCATTGCCATTGTTTTCAAAATCATTAGGAAACAACGATCTTTTGTGGGGACATTAGGTATTTTTTGAAGCAGGAGAAGTGAAAAATGAGCTACGCCTTCGCCGGGACTCGAACCACGGACCTCTGGAATACGCGCCCAGCGTGCTGACCGCTACACCACGAAAGAATGCGAAGAAGGGGGGAGAAATACCTTATACTTTCATCTTCAATGATAACCCCAAGATAGCATTCTGATTCACCACTAAAGCTTTCAAAAAGATCGTCACTTAAATTCTTCCTCACATGCGTCATCTCCTTACTCAATAATTTAAGAACCGATTGAGAACAGAATTCTTTATGATTTAATTTGTTAGCAATCCTTATAATATCGACATTGGATATTCCACTGTGTTCTATGAGCTGCCTTGTGGTTATGTGTCTGCCTTCTTAAATGAGATCGTCAATGGTTTCCGTTGTCAGCGTGACGATTTGTAATCTCCTAGATCATGACTTGTCTTGTTTCTTGAACCCACCATTCTAAAAACCTGACATCGACTTATGTATATTACGTTAGTCCATTATGTTGCTATTGTTTATTTCCAGAAATTTTCTTTGAATAACTGTATGCAGTAATCCAAGATATAAATCGGAACTCGGTCACCGATCGTTGACGGATGCTGACCGTCAGTTTCGTCGTTCACTATAATGCATGTGAAAAAAAAAAAAAAAAAAAAAAAGCATTAAAGACACATTTTAAGTCCGTACTTTCTCGGTTGTCCCAGTTCACAATTTTGTCTACGAAACATCTCCAGTGACATTTTGTTAACCCTATTTTGGTACTTATTTATCTTTAACTTTCGCAGTAAGCACTATAAGCTATTACTTTCTCATCTTTATTAACTAAATGCTTAGTTGCTAAAATGAAGAAAAGTAGCGAAAGAGATCGATATACTGAAAAATCAAAGAAAAAAATGCAAGATGATTGCTGTCAGTAATGTCCATTTTATAGTCGAAAATATTAGAGTTAAGAAACACATAATAGTTATCAAAATGCCAGTTTTATTGTCAAAAAATTCTTGACCCCCAAAACTGTTACCTCTGAGATAATGTTGGTCGAAATAACCAATAAGTATGGCTTAATCAAATTGCAAAGTTGTATCACGAAAAAATTTCATTGTTATATTTTATCAAGCAAAAACATGAAATATAATTGTGAAAGCGAAATATGTAATATGTATCGTGTACAACTGGCAAAGGAAGGATAATTTCAGAAGCTTCTATTTTAAAGTACTTTTTTTAAATTCCTACTATTAGCTGACACTCTCCCTATATCTTCTTCAAATTTTCAGTCGCTAGTAAAATGCATTTTACTAACGATTGAATCCACTCAAATTCAAATACATTTTTTTAAACTTGTAGTGGATGACAATTGAGGTTAATACAGTTTTTTCACATATTAAACATTTTAAAAATTTTTAATTAAAAATTTTTTTGGATTTAATTTTTTTTTTTATTTTTAAAATTTTTTCTTTGTTGACCTAAGTAGGAATTGACTTTAAATTTTTTTTGTAATACTTATTCATTCTATATTTGTACGAATAACAGCACAAACGATAAAATTCAACACATTAGAACTCTGTTAAACGCAATTAAAATAGTTTGCAGTCTGTTGCAAAAAGCAATTATATTAGCATGCATTGCAAGCAAATATTTTAACTAATTTGTGATCCGCCGCAGATGGGCACCCTAACAGCAAAATAATATTTAGTGTAATAATGGTCTGCTGACAGGTAAGCGACTGTCCTACATAAAAGACATAAAATAAGACAGCTTTTAATTACCGTATGGATCTGCTACAAGCAAGGTGATGGTTTTCGCGCAAACAATCAAATTAAATCCAAATTGCGGATAATTTTCTACTATCATGCCCCAGCTGTTGAAAAGCAGCTAATACAAAATTAAGAATATTCGAACACAATCAAGTATCGTGCGATGAAAACGTTTGGACTGACCTTTGCAGATTTGGTCAATAATCAGTAACTTAAAACCTGATTAAATACACTTCCATATGAATAAAAGATAAAAATTCCATTCCATTGAATCTGGTTCTGAATTCCATTTTGTAACAAAACTGATCTAAGAAATAAAATACATTTCTGAAGTTTGCTGTAACTTACTTGATTAATATAAAAAAAAAACCATTCTAAAAGCTTTTTTAAAGAAAATTTCTTCTCCATTTCCATCAAACAAGTCTACTTCTGCACTTATACTCCACTCTCAGTATAACTGGAACGTACTCTGGATATCACGTAATTGAAGTATGCATTGAATGAAACCAATTAATCATCTGCAATACTTGTTTGATGACGCACTGGCCTGCAAAAGAATCTTTTCAGATCTAAATATTTCGCGTTCTAGTACGGATATTTATTAGACCATGCAAATCTGTACCATATCTAGCTATTGTTGTAACTCTTAATTTATTCTGTCACTGGTCTATAGATCTTTATTCTGTAGAGATTTATATTTATTTTGACTAACCAGTTAAGTTTATGCTTTTTTTTTCCTATAAGCCTTCATTCCCCTAATTGTCAATGACAGAATATGTAAATTTGGTAGCGCGCGTGAAAGAATGCAGTTTCTAGCAGTAAGAGAAAAAGGTTTAAATTCTGAATTCTAGAAGGGAAATTAGAGAAAGTACTATATATCTGTAGCGTGAGCTTGTGATTCCGTACTTATTGCTGGTTAAAGTGGCGTAACTGCTATTATTCTCTGCCACTAGACTTCGATGTGGTTTCAGGTAACAGGATTATCTGAGCCTTGGGGAAAATTGTACTGTTTTATTAATATCTTTGAATTTTAAGTTTAGTTCTTGCTAATTGAGTTACCACCCGAGCGAGGCGTAGTTTGTTAGCATCAAATCGATGCGATGTGAATTTTAAAGAATCTAATAAAGGGTTCTTTTAACCCTTTTCTTGTCTGGTTCCTGCACTTACTTCAGCAATCACACTGAAAATTTATCAACTAGATACTACAACCCAAAAGTCAATAATAAAAATCTCTTAGAAAGTTACAGTTTTATGTTATTTAAAACTTTCAAATTATCAGTAACATAAATATATAATAATATATAATAATAATTAATAATGAGCTATCTCAGTTATCACGGTGAGTTATGGCATATGTTTATGGTATAAGTGTACACCAGGTATCATAGACAAGTGCTTGTTTGATTTAGGCAAAACAGAACAGGGTTATCTGCCTAAGGTCCATTACAATTTTGACTGAAAGCACTCCACCAATTAATAAGGGATACAGTTCAAGTAATCAAGTTGTATAGCGATTAAGTACTTATCGGATCATGAAACATGAAAAATCAGCGATGCCCTTGGGATTCGAACTATGGGCCTTTTGCTGTAGGCCGGATATGCTTCCAAATACACCACAAAGGCATGCGGTAAAGAAAAAGAAAATACTTTACATTCTTCCCGACTTAAAAGTCGGCTAAGAGAATGGAAACAGGCTCGCAAAATCCAAGAGGTGACGAATTGTTATCCACCACATTTTAATTCGGGAGTCATTTACAGAGTACTATTATTGTTGTTTTCCAATGGCTGTACAAGTCATCATAGACGTTGGCCACTTTATTACAGACAGACAGAAGGACAGAAGCGGTAGCCACTATATTACGAAGGCATCTCATAGGTGGACCACCTTTGCCTTCTGTGAACGGTTCTGTGACAGTTACAACCATGCCTTCTCCAGGATTATTAATAATAATCTTGTACAGAATATTGTTAATATTACCATCGTTATTATTATTATTTGAAACAGGAATCATGAGAAAATCAGCGATGCCCGCACCGGAATTCGAGTTGCAAGCTTTTGGATGCTAGTTTGATATACTTCTTATTACACCACGAAAGCATTCAGTGAGGAATGGAAAAATCTCCTACAAAGTTACAGTTTTATGTTAGTGAAAACTTTCAAATTATCAGTAGCATAAATACACTCACTTCCAAAAGTTAAGCACAGAGAGGAAAATGTTAATTTCCGGAAGCCAATCAGAATTGAAGAGGATGCAATTCGCTGCAGAGGTAGATGGAAGTATGCAAATATGTTAGGTAACAGCCAATCGCGCTTTCATGTCAAGAAATATGGGAAAAAAGGCAGTCTTATAAGAAGCCAGCTTTATGAAGGGTTACAGAAGTTGATTATAAGTGCTGAAAGAAGGGGTTTAAAGCTTTCGTACAATTTGTTTTCAAGACATACGTGTTTCTATGACTTCCAGAAGACGAATGGAAGATTCTGAGCGCTGGTGTGCTGTGGGGCGCATTGAAGCAGGAGAGTCGATCACAGATGTTGCTCTTTTCTTCGGCGTTCATCATTCTGTAATTTCACGTTTATGGAAGCAATTCCAAACCACGCAGACAGTTGTCCGAAGGCCGTAGCCGGTCGTCCAAGGGTTACAACCCCCGCGGAAGATCGATATATTGCTATTGTAGACAAACAGAATCGCAGAGCGACCTCCCCACGTGTGACATCTATGGTTACAGCGTCCATTGGTAAGGCGGTATCTGCAGCTACTGCATGCCGAAGATTACATATGAGTGGACTGTACGCCCGGGTACTTCGAGTTTGTGTTCCTCTATCCATCCAATCAAGAGAGTCACGATTACAGTGGTGCCGGAAACATGTAAATTGGAATGTGTCTGACTGGGGCAATGTCATGTTTACTGATGAGTCAAGATTTGCTCTGGAGCCAGATGACAAGCGTATAAGGATATGGCGTGAACAACGAACACGCAATCAGTCCCAAAACGTCACCGAACATCACGCATTCCGAGGCGGAAGCATTATGGTGTGGGCAGAGATTTCATTAGGATACCACACCGACCTGCACATCTTTAAATGGGGTTCTTTGATGGCTGTCTGGTATCGAGATGAAGTCGTAGAACCATTGTGAAATTGTAAGCTGCAGCAGTTGGCTCTACTTTTGTTTTAATGGACGATAACGCACATCCCCATAGAGCTGACATCGTCGATGACTACCTGGAGAGTGAAGGGATTGCGCGTATGGCGTGGCCAGCATATTCGCCCGACCTTAATTCCATTGAAAATCTTTGGGATGCTCTCGGCTGTGCTGTATCTTCACGTTTTCCACCTCCAGCCACTCTTATTGAGATGGAAACTGCTCTACAAGAAGAATGGCGGTTGCTTAATTCTGCGGTGGTTGACCACCTAATTGAAAGCATGATCACAAGGTATAAACTTTGTATATAGATGATGGTGGATCACATACCCTATTAATGTCCTTTTTTTTCATTTTATGCTGTTTATTTTCACTTTGTACATAATTCTGTTCAAGTCTCCAGTATGTCATTATCTGATAACTTACAAAAATTTAATGTTGTTTTCATTTCTGTATATAATTATTGATTTTGTTTTATGCATAAATACGTATGCTACTTTCCTGCTATTTGTATCAATCAAAGCAGTATTTGTTGATTTTTTGCATTTTACGTCTTCGGGCTTAACTTTTGGAAGTGAGTGTATATAATAATAATTAATATAGATATTACTATAATTTTCAGTTATTTCTATTAATTGATTTCACATTAAGCAGTATCTGTGAATTTGTGAATTCAGCATGGTGGATGCGAGTTTTACAAAATATATTATTACAATTCTTTGAGTGTAAAGGTTAATATTTAGGTGGACAGTGTCCTGCACTGATGGCAACTGGGATTGCATTTATACCAGTTGCATTAATATATATCATATTCATTTACACAAAATGTTTTGCAATTTCTGATGATAAAAATATTTAATGACATTATTTTGCAGTGTATCCATTACAAAGAAGAAAATCTAGCATTTTCTCAATTTTATATACTAAGTCGTAGCAAAGAAATGTCTTACAATTTCAAAAATATACGTACTTTCATGGCTCTTAACGAACATTAACGGAATTTTTAATTAATGCCGATGTTAATAATTTATTCTGAATGTTAAATATTGCAGACCTTTGAATAATTGTTTTTGACACTGGATTTCAAAATAATTATTTTTTCTGCAGAAGAAGAGGAATCAAGTGATGATGAAGATCTTGAAAAAAAGAGAGTGTTACTTAAAAAAGAGGCGCAAATATATGCCGAAATGAAAAAGAAACAGCAGGGTAGAGGTAGAATGATGATGCTCTGATGTACATATTTGTATTAGAAAGCTCTATAAAAATCATTCCAATAAAAATTGTACAAAAGAAAAAATACCTTTATAATTTTTGGATGTCTTCTTTTTTTAAATCTGAAAATCACAGTACAGTATACTTTTAAACTTTTAGTAACATCATGTACTATATGGATTTATAAAAGATATGACAGCCAAACCTTGCCTTATATTAGAAATATTTGTATATACGCTGGCAGAGCCTGAATTGTTTTCGACTTTCTTCCAAATTCTACCGCCAACTCCTGAGTGTAGGAAACGCAGTTTACTGTGGTGCAGTAGTTGTGGAACCGTATTAGTGCTCCATAACATTCAGTAATGCATCATGGATTTTGCTTGGAACAGACGAATTCATATGCTAAAGCCTGGCCAACACCGTTTACCTTCGTCAGTGCGAAACAGTATTCATCCGTAGTACATGATATTACAGTTCTGGAAGCCATGAGCAAAGATATAATGATATTAAGAATATTAGGAGCGTTTTATTTTCTTTATTACTATATTTACTGGGATATTTTCCCCCTTCCCTTTCACGTAATTTTCGCCCTATTTTTTCAGATTTATGCCAACAATGTAAAATGTGTGCACCAATAGAAAAGTATTTTTATTATTTAGTATTTTGTGTAAGTAAAAGGAATATGATTGAAATTTTTTAGGCTTTTGGCATACTGTGTCTTTATGTGCGCTTTTTAATGTGCTATATTTATCATTTATTCCGTCTTATCAGAATTAGTGTATTTTTCCTCTTCCGGGTCTCAAACAGTAAAATAGTAGAAAAGGGGGAAGCTATGCCAGTAAATACGGTATTAACAGCAGCATTTAAAACTTTTTGTCACTCAAGTAGCATTTTTTTTTTTTAAATTTCGAGTTAGGTTTAATTTTTGATAAAACTGGTTTCATTCAAAAATTATTAACGTTTCTTTATGTAAATATTACATATGCGTATAATGACAAGAAATTATTAGAAAAATCTGACCTTTAAATAAATTCTTCTCAGCTGTGAATACCGGCGCATTTTTATGCTTACGACTTCATCATTTTTAATTGTATATAACTAATAAGCATGCACAGCTTGATAACAATACATATTAATCATTGAAATCATAATGATAAACGTAGATATAGATAATGAAACATAATTTCAGCTATGTATTGACACATGTAAATTGACAGATATAATGTAAAAGAACTGGAGAACAATGAATGATAATTAGCTTATTGTAATAGTTCTTAAAGTAGGCTGTTGTAAAAGTAATTGCTGTAGAAATCAGCCATTCAGGCATTTGGTGTTTTCATTCATTAAATATATCTTTTTTTAGAAAATGCATCAATGTTTACTCCGTCACAATTTCGATTTAAAACATTTTTTTAGTTTCGGATCTGACATCCTTGAGAAAATTTTAATGTAAATTAACTTGTTCAAGCTATTGGGCTGCTTTCGAGAGCTTTCTGGGCCAAATCGGTAAGAATTCGTTCCAGAATGTTCTCTGTCCGTCCATATCACATCGCCAGTTTTGTCGCCATGGCGACCCTGCCTTCCCCAGCCATTTTCTGGCAACCCTAAACCCGAATTGCGAGGAAGCTATCTTACCCCGGCTAGGTATCTCGTAACAATATTATAAAATTGCGAATTGAACGAGAAATATCAAATAAAAGATTTAAGGCGCAAAATAGCCTAGTTTAGATTACAGTCAACCATTCAAAATTAGTAAAAAAAAACTTGTTTGATTAAGATTTTAAATAATTCTATTGATTTTGAGGGCGATCAGATACAGGTCCCCTCTCCACCGAAAAATAAAAAAAGTCTGCAGAATTTTTTTGCTTCCTGAAAAGATCTACGTCAAGTTAAGGTTGCTTTTTTGTTTAACTGTAATTTTACATTGGTATATTCTCTTTCAATGAGGTATGCCCTCTAAGTAAGTAACCTTTCTAGTCGTAAACATCAGTCAAATAATTTCCAGAAACTTTGTGAACAGTTCATGCACGAATTTTTGCATTGAAGACATTATGCACGGTTCACAAACAAACTTTTGCATTTTCCTAGTTAACATTCTGTGAAAGTACCTGTTTATATGTTTCCTATTGCATGTATATTAAATTATTTAAGTTCAATTTCTATTATGAAGCTCATATTTTCGTACATTTAATGTTATCATTCAATTAATGTTATCAAAGTAGCCATGGACAAACGTGATCACATTAGGCAGCCCCTACTGTAGTATTTTACGATTAAGCGCCTTCTTACAGAGTAAATAGAAAGACGTCGAATTTAACGTGCAAAATCTTATTATGCAAATTTATAAGCAAATACTCCTCAGGCAGGTATATGTAAAGGATAGTAGTAAGTGCACAGCTATAAAGAAAATTTAAAGCACACGAGAAACTTATATCCCAGAATACACATAAGGCATATTTTGTCGCTGTGTAAATTCAGAGTGCTTATGTTATAGTTTTATTTACATTAACAAATTAGAATTTTTCAAAAACCCACCCGATGCAGTGCATTGTTAGGTTGCATAATGAATTGTTCTTTTAAGAGTCAAAGCTCTGGGATTATTAGAGTATGTTTGTTACAAATGCCAGTAGCTGTATGACATCCTTAAATGCCATAAGGGCAGCAGTAGGCTGAGAATGACAGATTTTTCAGTACCATCATATGATAGCGAGTGTTAAATGCTTCGCTATATGCTATTTAGAATCACTTATCCTTATCCTCCTCGACGTGTACTGTCACCATACATCACTGTGACAGACGCTGGCAGAGCCTGAATTGTTTTCGACTTTCTTCCAAATTCTACCGCCAACTCCTGAGTGTAGGAAACGCAGTTTACTGTGGTGCAGTAGTTGTGGAACCGTATTAGTGCTCCATAACATTCAGTAATGCATCATGGATTTTGCTTGGAACAGACGAATTCATATGCTAAAGCCTGGCCAACACCGTTTACCTTCGTCAGTGCGAAACAGTATTCATCCGTAGTACATGATATTACAGTTCTGGAAGCCATGAGCAAAGATATTGTTGTTCCCTAAGGTAGTATTTAGTGATCCTTTACATAAGTTTGTAATTACTTACATTAATTATAATTAAAAGTTTAATAGTCTGACAATACGCTGACAACGTCTCAAGATGCTGTCCTATCTGTTGGGGGGGTGCTATTCAGCAAGGTAATATCTTTTCTGCTATCGGAGAAGTTTGCTCGTAACGGTAATTTTGCGTTTCCTTTCGAGATATTTTATATTTTTCATTAGGAAAATAAAAATTCGAATGCTTGGAGTTGAAACATATTTGCCTCAAGTATTTTTTACATTGTAGAATAAGTCTTAATTACAAAAATCTCCGGAGTAATTTATTATTTCATCGAAAACCTCCAAACATCGTTGCAGAATTTGCTATTGAAGATTTAGCCTTTCCTAAAGTTATTCATTTTTGCTGGATCAGACTTCAAAAATGAGTTTTACAAGAATGGGAAAAAAATGTAGTATAGTAATATTTAAATGTTGAAATAGAAGAAATCCACATAAGACAATTTATTCCGTACCTAACTGTCTGTCCGATATTTACAGTAGTATCAACTTATAGCAATATATTTTCAATATATTTCAATATTCAATATCAATTTTGAATAAATAGCAATATATTTTCAACGCTATTTTGCTACTCAACAAAGATATGCCTCACTCTTTCAGTGATGCCTGCTTTCGTATCGCCGCAACGGGACTTACAGCACATACGTGCAGAAGTATTTCCTGAATTATCATGAATGAAACTTTTACTATTAAGAACCAGTAAGGATAATAACAGATGGGTAAAGACCTCCGGGTCGTACACCCATTATACGAGTGACGACTTAAGACCTAAGACCTAAAGTATTCTTACGTCTGCACGGGTTCGTAATAGATTGAATGCACACAGAACCGATTATAGCTTGATAAAATTCATTTTTACCAAAAGAAACACTTTACAAGTCTAGAACATGACAACAAAAATACTCCTACAGCTCTTATCAGTGTCACAGAGTACAGTCAGTAATTGCACTTCAGAATACTGTTGTGTGCCAAACAACAACTTTTCACTGTTGCCAAAACCAAATTTAAAAACGCATTATTGCCGGTTCAATTTTTCCTTGAGAAATATTACATAGACATAGCATTGGTACTTCTCTAGTAAATGCAAATAACATGTAAATAATGATAATTATATAATAAATATTCTAAAATATATATTTTAGAATATATATTTTAGAATAGCTGTGTAACTCCGTTATTGTAGGTTTACAAATCAACGAAAATTGATTGTTAAAATACGTATAGCTTTAAATATATACATGTGGTGAATAATCTTCGTGTTGCTTTTTCTTACTATAAGAATGGCAATGCATTAAAATATTCTAATAAATTTATTTTCCGCAACTGTGTTATTACATACCGTTCTCGGAAAGTAATATATATATACATTTTTCAGGTAAGTTAATACTTATGTTTAATATAATATAGTATTAAATTAGTATAATGTAGTATTAAATTTGGTTCATTTCATTGCTTAATCATGCTATAGTCCAAATCTAAAGTGATTAAATTATATCTTAATGCCTGCTTATGTGTTAGAAAATGGCATTTAATGCTGAATTAAGCAGAACCAGCTTTAAATTTTCAATACGAAATATTCATTTGTATCACTTTTGTATCACTGTAGCATGACAGAAACCCCAAAACTAAACTATCAAATACTTCTTTCGCTCCCAATATTTCGGTTTCTAAGCGTATATTCAAAATTAAAATCAATTCTATTTTCAGACTTCATATTATTTTCAGATTTTTACTTTTCCGTTATGCGCCTGTCACGCATTTTGTTAGGTAATTTTTTATGTAAACAGTTTCTAGTTATAAGAATAATTTATAGACGACAAATACACGCATCGCGTGACAGATGATGGCCAAAAGATCATTACCTGCCGCGCGCCAAAAGGCACGGCAAGTGCATAACGGAAAAGAATACTATGCTTATGCAAGAAAATTGCTTAACATTTGAAATTTTAATTAATTTAAATTTATTTAACTATTCGTCTACATCTGGGCACCAAACCGTTTATCTGTTCGCTTCCCTCGTGTTTACATTTCTTTCAAAGCCGTCGAGTTTTGTGTTTTACGGCAATAGATTTGAAAATTTGGGATTTACTGTGCAATGAACAAGCGGCAATTACATTCTTTCAAGATAAATGCCTTAACAGAAAGACTGTTCAAATCAGCATCCAATGAAAGTCAGATATCTTCCGAAGGCTAAATGGTTCTGTTATCTTCAATCGTGCAGAGAATGGAAAGGCTTCTGAAAAGGAACGTAGTCTGAGTAGTTTATAGGACATTCAACATGTCCAGATGTTCCGCTGTTCCAGATTGCTTTTTTGTCGCTGTTTCAGATTTGAATGGACGCGGTAGAGAGTAATATAGCAGATGAAAAAATGATACTCTCGAATTGCTGGAAAGGTTACAAATCATCGGAGTTGAAAGCTGCAGAATATGATCATTTCATAGTGATTCACTCTTTTAATTTTATTGACACAGTAACAGGTTGTCATACCCAATGTACCGAAAGCTTTTGGAGCAGCGGTAAATGGCAGAGCAAATTCCCATCCAGCACTATCCATTTACATTTTGATTCCTTCATAGTAGAATTCATGTGACGCTACCTACATCTGAAGACGGAAATGTTTTATGCCATACTAGCGGATATATGTAAATTTATATCTCCAGTTTAGTGTCCTAAAAAAATCTTTAATAATAAATGCTATTTGTAATAATAAATTTCTATCTATAAACTCTTCATATAACTAGAAATTGCTTACAATTAAAAAAAGACCCGCCAAAATGCGAGGAAGGCGCTTAACGGTAAAGTACCATTTTTTCAGGTATAGATGTAATTGATATATTTTTATTATTACGGCATTCACATATGACCCAGAATAGTGGAAGAACTGAAACAGCGCAGTATTTTCCATTACATGCTTATTGCATAAAAGAGGCGTTATCGTTGCGCAATTTTTCCTATGTATAATTTGACCATTTAAAAATTCATTTAATCTAAAAATCATATATCTGCACATATATCAGATTGTTCAAGTGCAGCCGCCCATATGAGCTAGTGGTCAGTGACTCTGACTGTCATACGAAAACACCTGGGTTTGAATCCTGGAACAGATATAGACGTTTGTAAGCGTATAGTATCAGCGCGGAAAGAGGACACTCAAAATGCATGGGGAGCCGAAAGGCCTATCAAGGGGTTGATGGTTCGGGAAGTGCCGCTTTTTAGGGTGTTTTTTCTCGTAGTTCACAACTGGAGTAGAAGCTTACCAATTAGCTAGTACAAGGTGGTCATAAAAAAACTTTTCCGATTTATGAACATCTAGCGGCCTATCAACTCACTCAGTCGAAATGAAATTTCACATATTGTTATTGGAAGGATTGCGCTCGAAATTGTTTTGACTTAACACAATAGATCTCTTATGGTTACAGTAAAAAATTTCGAAATTTTTGAATGGCATCGAAAAACTTTTCTACGTGATTTTCTTATCTCGACCAAAGAGTTGAAGTTTTTTTCCATCAAAGGCAATTTGTAATGATCGAAATGGGTGAAAATCAGTGGAGCGAGGTCTGGTAAATATTGTGGAAAAAGTAGAGCATCCCAACCGAGCTCCAACAACTTTTTTCTACTTTTCTAAAGTCTCATAAAGCCGCCCATTTTCGTAATGAAAGACGACGCCCTTCCGATTCGCTATTTCTGTACGTTTTTGTTCAACTGCTGTCTTTAATTCATCTAATCTGAAAAATACTTCTCCGAATTTATCGTCTCATTGTTTGGTAAAAACTGACAGGATCCCTTTGTAAGTCCAATACAGGATCTTTCCAATACAGGATCCCTTTCCAAGTCGTAACATAACCTTCTTTGTAAAGACCGTCTTTTTTCTACTTTGGATAGACTGCCTAAAGGTGGTTCATTCCGCTTTCTCTAAGATCGTTTTCGCTCAGCGTTATTATAAATCATCAATTTCTCATCCCCCATCATCCTTTGCTTCAAAAATGGTGATTGCCAAATTGAGGGAATGATAAATAAATTGCCCATAAAGTTCTGAAGAAAGTCATTCTCTTATTTTACTTGTATGCTTTTGAATATCCCAGACATAACTGTATGCGTCATATGTAACGGTAACTGTACATGATACATTTAACTGATCTCGCAGTCATCATTTACATTTACTAATAACATACTAATAACGTAAGTTTTCACTGTTTAATCAAATGTAATATGGCGCAGCCAATAAACAACTTTTGAAGAACTACGCAACATCACTTGTCAACAACATTAAAGATATTCTCAATGTCGGTACATGACGAAAGTTGTTTACAATGAAATCAAAACTTTTCTTGGTTGTTAAGTGTGCTGTTTATTTTCATTTGAAGTGTTAAAATGGGTTATTTAAAATCGTAAATTAAATATGAATGGCTTAAAGCCACTAAACAATCTTAGTTTCGAAGTGATAAGTGGAACTGGAATAAGTGTAAACAAAACTTTTAGATTTACATGTTAGCGTCTGTTAGTAATTCTAAATCGCCTGAAACTATTTACTTTTAATTTAAGTGAATAAGGTAAGAAAAATGTAGACAAAGTAATTGAAGCTTTCGAAAACTACTTTTTACCGAAAGCAAACGAAAATATTGATAGAAATATATTTTTCTTTCGAACACAACACGTAGGTGAATCATTTGAGGCTTTTTAATAGAGGTAAAGAAATCAAGTATTAATTGTGGATTTACAGAATTAAAAGATAGTTTAATCAGCGATAGTAAGTGTAATTTTAAATAAAAAACTTAAAGATAGGCTATTAATGGAAGATCAGTTAACACTGGAGAAATGTATAAAAATGAAAATAGTAATAATGATAAAGCAGAATAAAATTTACCTTCATAAAGAGAAAGTCACTCGTGTAAGAGAAAATTCGATACAATACAAAAACAAAAGAATATCAAATCATCTTTAAACTATCAAAGAATAAGTTCAATAATCCAAAATCATGCAGAAAATGTGGAAGTTTTCACAAGTTGTACAGTTGTCCTGCTTATAATAAGATTTACTACTTACATTGTAAAAAGAAAAATCGTGTTTCTAAAATTTGCTCTAATAAAGGTCTAATATTGTACAGAATAATTTAGAGTTGCATTGTAATGATAATGAATATATTTTAGGATCAGTAGAAAATAAAAGTCCATTTTCCAAAAATAGAGCAGAATGGTTTTAAAAAAAACTAAACATAAGCATATCTAAATATGTATTAGTTAAGATGGGTACTAGTGCTCAATGTAATGTGTTAACACTGCCTAAATTTAAACAATTAAATTTGAGAGATAAATGTTTGATTGAATCAAACCTTTAAATAATTACAACGGTTTTAAAATTGATGTAGTTGCAAAGTCTAAGTTCTTACGTGAAACGTCTAAAGGCAATAAAGATGAAATAGGATTTTAAGTACATGTGGTAAAACTGTCCCAGCTATTTTAGAATTTAAAACTAGAAGCTGTTGGTAAAATAAAGCCCTGTAGGAAAATTTCATTAGTTAATTAAATCTATTAAAAGAGGAACTGATAATAATGGAAATAGATGGTATCATAAAGAAAGTTAATCAACCTACAGAATTTGTGAGTTCATTAATTGTAGTAAGGAAAAAACAATAGTAATTTAAGAATTATTCAAAGTACCTTAACCAGAATATAGTGAGAGAACATTATCACATACCAAATTTTGCCGAAATTTCATCTCAAATATCAAATGTAAAGGTGTTTAGTATTTCAGATGAAAGCAAAGCATTTTGGCAAATAAAACAGTCAGATTCAAGTTATGAACTTCTAAAATTTAATACTCCATTTGGAAGATATTGTTTTTTTAAAGTTGCCGTATGGACTGTGGTCATTACCAGAAGTTTTTCTGAAGTTGTTAGTGTTATAGAAGAAGTTCAAATATATAGACATGATTCATTCGTTTGGTGGAAAGATAAAAAAGAACATGATTTAGTGTTGAAAAATGTGTTGAAAAGAGCCAGAGAAAAGAATGTTAAATTTAATTTAAATAAATGTAAAATTGGGCTGAATGAAGTCAAATGTATGGGATATGTGTTGTTGCGAAATGCCTAGCTGCGGTAAGATAGCTTCCCCGCAAAGCAGGCTTAGGGTTGGCAGATTTGGCGCCAAATTACTCATTTGATGACATTTGGCAACAAAATTGGCGATATACCATAGACGGAGCGAGAACATTCTAGAACGAATTCTTACCGGTTTACCCCAGAATGTTCTTGAAGGCAGGTCAAAACTAGACAAGCCTTGCCTTTACGTGAAGTATCAGTGTATCGTTAGTTTTGTCGTGAAGAGTATCTCGAGTGTGCTGATCTCCGAGAAAGATCCGGGAGCTGTATTTAGCATCCGGATCTCCGGGAGCTGTATTTAGCATTTTGCCATGAAGCTGTCTTCACCGCTATAGCCTGATAGCCTGAAGGCTGTGCTACTGATTGTTTCAGCGTGTTTGTCGTAGTTTTCCGACGGTTGTAAACATGGAATTTTCCTGAGTAATACTGGCTAATAAATTGTGTTTTGATTCTTCATCAAGTGTTGTCATCAATCACTCCAAATCCATGAACCCGTAGAACGCAACAGTATTTTTCCAAAGATGGTTTAAAATCAGATGAAGACAAAATTAAGGTTATTGTAGATATAAAACCTCCAGAATGTCAAGGAATTAACTTTCCTAGTCGTGATTACTTATGTTTCTAGATTTATACCTAATGTAAAAGAATTTACATCATGTTTAAGAGATTTGTTGAAAAACAGGTTTTCTAGAACTGGAATGCAATACATGGAAAAGCATTCAGAAGACTGAAAGATTTCTTAGTAAATAAACCAGTTTTACAGTATTTATACTATAAATGTGGCAGTAATTTTATCTGTAGATGCTTCTAAAGAAGGACTAAAAGCTGCGGCTGTCATACTGAAGAATAATTTACCAATGGTATATGCATCTAAGGCGTTAATAGATGCGCAGAAGAATTATGCTCAAATTGAAAAGGAAACTTTCGTTAAAATATTTGCATGTGAGAAGTATATATTTGGAAATTAAATTAAATTAAATTAATAAATAAAATTAAATTAAAATATATTACAGTTGAAAGTTAACATAAACCGCTGGAAACAATTTTCTAGAAGGCATTAAATAAATGTCCAGTTAAATTACAAAGAATGCGTATTACAGCCTTATCAGTTTGAGATAAAACATAAACCAGGAAAAGAACTTTTTTTTACTGATGAAGGATCTGATTTCTTTGAAGAAGACATAGAAGCCCATGTTGAAATGGTCGTAAAAAATATGCTAAAGACAAATGGAAAATTTTCACCTGGAAAAAAAAAAAAGAAGAAAGACAAAATTTTAGAAAATTTATTAAAACTGGATAACCCGATAAAAAAGTATATGGTTCCACAAGTAGGGAAACTATATTTTAACTTCAAAGAAGAACTAGCATAGCAACTGGATTAATATTTAAGAATTCTTGTATTCTTGTACCTAGAAATTTATGAAAAGATATTGGTACGAAAAATTCGGCGGTTGCGCCTGTATGTAAGCTTTCCGGCATAGCACTAGGGTT
>KK119645.1:0-13765 GCA_000611955.2 Stegodyphus mimosarum
CGAAAGTTAGCGACAATTTTAAAGGCATTTGCCGAAAATAACTCGACAGGCTAAGGGTTAAACAATACAGCATTCAGCCGGTCAAAATGTGAACTAAAATGTTAAGTTATGACAAAATCTGCTTTTGTAAAATATCTTTAGCTGTAAAACGCACTCTGTTATGCTAGTTTGTTATTTTCTATATTTTTTTAAAAGCTGCTAAAATATCTGGAACTCTTTGTAGTTCTATGTTGCCAAACTCACAGCTTTTCATAATCCTATCCCCCATAACTTTTATCAGCTGCAGCTAAGACAGTGTCTTTGATGCTTAATTTTACATTCTGTCTAATAAATAAGAATGTTTGTTTATTTAATTATATATATTAAGCATTCGAGGGATATCTGCCTTAGGGAAGGGGTGCCTTCGTGGAAGACTTTATAAAGGAAACTGGCTGGTATACACGAAAATCACTAAAACCCTCAAACAACCAGCCCGTTTCGTTTGTAATATAATTCTGTCTGAACACCGAGCCAAACTACCACTGTTCACCGACTTTACCGCTGAAGGGAAATAAACAAAAATGCGTTTTTAAATTCTGTCTGAAAGACGACAGAGCTCTTAAAAAAATTGCAGGTTATTGTTACTTTTTCAAAAAATGCAATTTTCCTTAAATTAAGAAATAATAATATTAAAATTATTTCTTTCAATCAAACTGTATGTCGAATTTCGCATTTTTTTTAAATAGGAAACTACTGAGTTTGAATTATATACTGAGAAATAACACGTATTTTCAGCCACAATTCGATCATTAGTTCTAGGTACTACTTTGAAAAATTTATTTGTGTGATATTATTATCAATATTTTCATCGTCATTTTAAGTACTTTTGAAATATTTGACGCAGTTTTTGTATTTAACTATATCTTTAAAATCATATTATACAAGTAAATAAGTAGATGTTCGATTACTTTCGATTGTCTTCATTATATGTCTAGAACAGATTTTGTAATTTGATTTTGGTTTCGTAATACAGTATTGGTTTTTCGATCGTAATGTTATTGCTCCAGACATTCTACTGTTATTTATTCTACAGTGAATTCAATCTTCATTATTGAATTTTCAAGTTATCAGTTAATTCTAACAAGTGTTTATTAGAATTACTGAGCTAGCAGAAATTCTAGACACTTCAAATACATCACTAATAATTTGAATTGTTTGTTACTTTTCTTGCTTCAAGGCCTTAATTAACTTCCTAATGAATATCGTAGCTAAATTCTCGGAGATTTCAATTCGTTTGCTTCCTGTTTGAACATCATTACTTTATTACTGTATCTATAAATTTAGCTCATTTTGCTACAGCAATAATTTTCTCTTCTGTTGTACTCTTAACCACTAGCATAAATTATATTTTAAAATTTTATTTCCTCTCCTTACTTCCACTATAGCTTTGTTTAAATTAATTCACTTAAAAATTTTCATAGTTCTTTTAACTTGGAAATTTGTTCAGATTTTAAAATACCTGAGATCCTTTGAAAAAACTAATTTTTCTCTCTTCATTAAAGTACATATATCTATTTCAATGTACCAAAAGATTTTAAAATAAATGTCCATTTTTTTGGATGAAAACAGATTGCATATATTTTCAATAAAATCATGAAATGAAATCAGAATAAAATCTACATAAAATATTTGTAAACTGAAAGTCATACGGAAATCCTGGCGAAACATTTATGTATAACATTAAACTAAATGTTCTGTAGATTAACCAGCTACTGAAGTCATCAATACCCTTGTCGATACTTAGGATTTCCAACTTTTGTAATATAATTTCCAAACATACAAACCCAACACTTGGCTACCATGATGATTCATTATAAATCTTAAATAATGCAACAGAACGGTGCAATTTTATAAAAGAGTTCTAAATTTCTGCCTTCGAACACATGTCGAGCACAATCTTGTTTCTTAGAGGTAAGTTTCTACAAGAAGCTCGAAGAATACTTTAAGTGAAAGATGATTAGTGAAAATTCACAAGGTCTATTCAGTGCATTCACATATCGATGAAATTGAAGTGTTTATGTATAACAGCATCTTACAATTCCGATTCACTGCTAGGATTTTCTTTAATCTTTGGCAACGGTGTCTGAAAACTGACGCTCCGGCTGGGTCCTGCTTTGTTAGAAATGAGTGAAACGGTAGATGGTTTCTTTTTCGCATGTCTCTGAGAAAGTCTGAGTGAAGCTGTTTTCCTTTTTTGGCCCAAAAATCTTTGCAGAGACATCTTTGGGAAGTATGCCAACACTACTCCCAGCAGAACAGTTACTATCACTGCACTCGCGACGATGGCTGCTTTGATAGGATCCGGAAACTCAGCTGTAAAGGAGGGGGGAAAAGTTAACATTACTGCAAAACGCATTTTAAATATAAGATCATTCACAATTTAAGCATATTTGCCTGCATGGGCAATGGCCGATAAAAAAGGAAACAATGGTTTAATTATACGCTTAGGGAAAGGGAAATAAAAAAGTTCTTCATTATTTTAAATTTGCTAACGTATTTGTTGTAATTTTTTAACCTCGTGTAAATATCAGTACACAAAACAGAACTTAAAATACTCTGATTATGGAGTTTCAGAGCTTCAGTTATCCAGTTGATTAGTTTTTCTTTCCGAGCTAAATAAAATTAAGCTTTTTGGTAACTCATTTATGTGTTTGTAAAGTTTTCTTTGATTTAAAAAATAATGCGAAAGTTACTATAGTGTGCAAATTAATTGGGATAAAGCGATTTATTTTATCATATATGTACCTATCTTCAGATATAGTGAAACAATAAAATTAATAGAAATATGTGCTCCTTTAAGAGTAATGACCTATAGAATGCGCACTGACTTCCTTGCCCATATATTTTTTAGTTTCTTTATATGGAGTATACTTTTATAGCGTTCTTAATTCTGCGTTCTTTTACCGTAGAATCCATTTCGCAAAGATGTTCCTTAAGAACGTGCCACAAGTTTTCGATCGGATTTAAGTCTACTAAATTTCCAGGTCAGTCTAGCAAAATAATTTTATTTTCCGACATAAACCTTCTGATAGATTTCGAATTGTAGCATAAAGCCAAATCATTCTAAAATGTCCCTGCAAAGACTGGAGAATGGCACAAGCTACGTTCTGAAATTTCTGTATACTTCGACGAACTGACCATTCCCTCAAAAGGAACTAGACTCCCATTGCCATCTGCAATGAAGAAATCCCCAAAATATTCGATTTTGAGGTTATTTTACGATTTGTTGGATATGCTTGTTGGATTTGTTGGATATATTAAAATAAAATTGTTCGACTAACAACGTAAATGAGTCTCTTCGCTGAGAATGCCCTTTTCCTAGTCACCTACGGTCCAAGATTTATATTTTTTGGCCCACAATAATTGTTTTTGCTTCATTTGATGTGTCAGAAGCTGTTTTTTAATTGGCGTTTTGGCCTTCCGACCAGCAGTGAGAAGATTACGCCGCACATTTCAAGGATGAATAATACTTTCATAAACTGAATTATTCGTAACACATTTTTTCCATAGGAAGTCAATATTGAAGAACGCAATTTTCGGGGTACCCGCAGTGCATTAATGACGTACCTCCACGTAACAAGGGTTTATTGTATACGAATATCAAAGATCTCTATCAAAAAATCATTAACCAATTACGCATTTTTCTTTGTTTCTCAGTTAATTTGGATGTCAGAAACATCTTTAATAGAGTCTTCCCAAAAGATTCAGAGAATTGTATTAAGCTGCTTTAACAAGTTATCAAAAGGCGTAAATGGGAAACAAAATTCATGGATAATATTATTATTCTATTTAATTTTAATGTAAAAATATGTTTAAATTTATTGCAGTGATCGACAGTAAAGACCTGTGGACTGACCATCCGAGATCATCATCCTGTAGATCACGAAAGATCAACCATATTGATGGACACTCTTTTTCTTAGATTTAATTTCAACTTTGAAGTATGTATAAATTGACTGCATTACCTCACACCGGATGATAATCATGTTGATCCTAACTTGAAGGTCATTGAAACTGATAGCCTTGACAGTCCAGGTGATCAAAAGTCTTCACTGGTACCAATACTCTCTAATTTAATTTTGATTTATTTGTTGTCCTAAATTTACTACACTTTCTTATACAGATAGCTCTAGTGGCCATCAATGCAAAGGAACCATCAATCAACAGCCTTCATGAGCTTCATTTTCATTCATAGAGCATATGCTTCATTTTCATTCATGATCTTGCGGTGTCCCACATAACCGATTTTACATTAAAATATTTCTAGAATTCTTGGATGATGTTACTTCAGCATCGGTGCGCGCGACATTCCGATATCCATTGGCTAATTGACGAATGCCTACTTTCAGGAAAGGAGTGAAATGAGGACGTTGTCATTTACTAAAAGCGTTAATTTTGATGAAATTAAGAATATACGGTTTAAAGAATATACGGTTAGAGAATAAAGAATAAAGAATAATACTAAATAAAGAATATACGGTTAATGAAATAAAAAGGTGTTATGACCCTAGGCAGCAAGTATGAGAAAGTGACATACAGGAATCTCAGTTAATCGGGATTAAAACCGCTTTTACGGCAGACCTGCTTTTCTTAGTTTTTCTCTTTTAAGAAAAAATGGTTCCGATATTAAATTTTTCCTTTATTGGTTATCCAATGCTTTACCGTAATGAAATAAATCAAACCAAACTCTTCTGATATTGGACATTCGGATTACGGATTTGTACTGCACTACTTTTCTTCGACTGCTCCGTACGAAATATCACTTTTACAGCTCTAACCATTTTTTGTCAGTAACGTAACGATTCTTCTTGAAAAGACAACGTGCATCCTGTTTTTCAACCTTTTTCCGTCCTGCTTGGAAGATATAAAATATATTGTTAGCCGCTTCTTTACTGCATGTTATACATAGCACTATCAACTTATTTAACTCATTAAGGTTTTATAACCTTCTGTATTCAATTTTGTTATAAAACACAAACTTCAATGCTACATGTAATTTTAAAGTTTTATCTAGGTTTCAGTTGGTAAACCTTTGAAAGTAACGGCAATAATCCTTGACCTTCAGAGAAATATAAGAATATTTCATGCAGCTGAATTGATATTAAATGTGTACTATATCAGCTTACTTGTAGGGTAATATAGTCTGTATAGTCTTGTCTCAGTGTCCTGCATCTCAGTGTACTGTGTGTAAAGTCATGTCTCAGTGTCCTGCAAACTCTTCTAGACTGAGATGATAATTACTGCTTTAATTTCAAGCAAACTGTCCAAGACATAATTTGGTTAAAAAAAACTCTTATTTTTTTACTCTTGAATGAACAGGAGGTACTACTTGTGCTACAGATAAACTCCCACTACTTGTGGGTACTTAAATTAGCACAAGTTAAATTCGAATGTAGGTAAGTTAGTCTGAGACTACGCAAACACAATACAATAAAACCCTTGTCGAACATGGAGTTATGTCATTACCACGCTGCACGTACAGCAGAATCACGTTCTGTAAAGTTAACTTTCCACGGAAAAAACAGGTTACGTGAAGTTCAAATTAAGATATAAGGTATTTCTCCCGCCTGCTTAGCATGCCTTCGTGGTGTAGTGGTCAGCACGCTGGGCGCGTATTCCAGAGGTCCGCGGTTCGGATCTCGGCGAAGACGTTGCTCATTTTCCACATCTCCTGCTTCCAAAAATCCTAATGACTCTACAAGTGGCGCCCGAACGAAAAGGGGTGGATGATGATTCTTCACCACCACCATTTGGCGACTGGGGCCCCTAATCCCCAGTCGCCCTTTAAAAGGGGGAGTATATAAGGTATTTCTCCAGCCCTTTTCTCATGTAGTGGTCAGCACGCTGGGCGCGTATCCCAGACGTCCGTGGTTCGAGTCCCGGCGAAGACGTTGCTCATTTTCTACATCTCCTGTTTCTAAAATTCCTAATGACTCCACAAAGGAAATATGTGTGATTTATGCAAACATAAATATTATTGCAATTAAAAGGGAAACATGAAACAAAAAATTAATTGAAAGGATTTCTGTTGCTACTTAAGAAGTAGGTACATGACACAATGATATTTTAAATAGCTATTAGCTTTTAATAGGAAAGTATCTGACGAAACTTATTAAAACGTTTCGCTATAAGGATGCAAAGTTCTTCAATATTTCTCATAAGATGTTTTCTTCTTTCTTCCTTTGGGTCAATCTCCAATACAAAGGCAGACAGTTTCTATTCGTTTTTTAACAATTGGTTTAACGTATCGTACATTAGAAGCTCTTTAGCTTCTAATGTACGAGGTACGTCATTAATGCACTCGAGGTACGTCATTAATGCACTGCGGGTACCCCGAAAATTGCGTTCTTCAATATTGACTTCCTATGGAAAAAATGTGTTACGAATAATTCAGTTTATGAAAGTATTATTCATCCTTGAAATGTGCGGCGTAATCTTCTCACTGCTGGTCGGAAGGCCAAAACGCCAATTAAAAAACAGCTTCTGACACATCAAATGAAGCAAAAACAATTATTGTGGGCCAAAAAATATAAATCTTGGACCGTAGGTGACTAGGAAAAGGACATTCTCAGCGAAGAGACTCATTTACGTTGTTAGTCGAACAATTTTATTTTAATATATCCAACAAATCCAACAAGCATATCCAACAAATCGTAAAATAACCTCAAAATCGAATATTTTGGGGATTTCTTCATTGCAGATGGCAATGGGAGTCTAGTTCCTTTTGACGGAATGGTCAGTTCGTCGAAGTATACAGAAATTTCAGAACGTAGCTTGTGCCATTCTCCAAAGTCTTTGCAGGGACATTTTAGAATGATTTGGCTTTATGCTACAATTCGAAATCTATCATTCATTCATAGAGCATACTATCATTCATTCATAGAGCTATCGATTCATTCATAGAGCATATGCTTCATTTTTATTTTAATTTAAAATTTTCCTTAATTCCCTGTTCCGAACCGGAAAATGACTATCACCGTTTAAACCACCAGATAATGATCATTAACTTGTAGATCATCAGCGATCAACGTTTTTCATGGCAAACACAATATGTCTTTAAATTTAAATTTAAAATCTCACAGTGAGTCTATAAATTTATTCTAAAAATCTATCTAAAATGATTGCGACGCCTTGTATGGTCCTCAATATATCTGTCATCGGTGGCCAACAGTCTCGAAAAGTTCCTGTGTGCTTAAATTTAAGTTTTAATACTTAGCTATGTCTGCTTAGATTTAATAGATACATTTTAAAATCTATCAAAGACTAGGGTTGTAACTTACTGCTGACACACATGAAGCACACTCCGAGAGACCATTGACTATAAAATCCCTGGTCATCAACAAATTTAATGGGAACGAAATCCTTAGGTTTAACATTTATATAAAATCTATTTAAGTTTCTTTCACCACAGCGCACTAGCACCTATAGGCTGATCACAGACAAATAACCAGAAACCTAGAGATCAACGATGACCAACACCTTTCATAGAAGCCGTTATGCTTTATTTTAACTTTAACTTAAAAGGTTACGTAAATTTAATCTAATACCCGACATCAATGTCCTACAGAATGTCTTTCATTTGCCCTTAATCTGCGCAACGCGGCGATCAACGGTCTTCATGTATACCGATGTACTGCAGTTTAATTCTGAGTTAAAGTACTATCTAAATTTTGTTTAGTGCGACGTATTAGAAATCCGTTTATTGATCGCAAGTGATTGTCACGTCGTAAGTAGCTGTTCAACTAAGGCCGTGGCAGTCACATTAAGTTTCATTTTCTTTCCATAATCTATCCAAATGAGCAAAATTTATGATGCAGTAAATCCCTGTCGAACGCGTGCTTGTGGAATGCGATTTTGCGTTATGCGTGTTATCTTAACTCTGTCCATTTAATTCGCCTAAAGCGAGAATTTCAGTTGTACGAGCTATGCTGCAGAACGTCCGCCGCATTACGGTAGTCATCACCAATGACTAACTTGACAAACATCCATTCATTAAAGAAGTCAAATATTACTTAGAACAGCAAAACCTGAGCTTTAATGCTCTAATTCTCAATAATGCTGCAGGACACGGCGCTGAAACCTTCACAAAATTGCATCGAAATGTAGAGATTTTATTCCATCCACTGAACACCACTTCCTCGATCCAACTAATGGATCGTGAAATCATAAAAGCATTCAAAGCCTATTATGTCAGACATGTTTATATCTCTCTATATTTTTTAGACGAAAGAAAGCACTATAAACTAACGGATACGTGTGAAGCAAATCAACATATGATGCACAAAAATGATTAAAAATGGCATGGGAACAAGTGGACTCATGAACAATGAATGCTTGCTGGTATCGGCGCCGGCCAGAAGTTGACAACAGTGTTGAAGGATTTCCATTGATTGTAAATGAAACCAAAGAAATGGTACAGATTGCAAAAGCAATAGGCAATGAAGCAATTTTCAGATATGGAAGAAGAAGGAGAAATCAAGGGATTAGTCGAGAATAATGACAGTGAAATGATTAATGAAGCACTGGTTGGCATTATAACACCCGCCGATGATGAAAGCAGTAATAGAGAAGAAAATAAAGAGCCTCTAATGTACAATACGTTAAAACAATTGTTAAAAAAGGAATAGGAACTGTCTGCTTTTGTAATGGAGATTGACCCAAAGGAAGAAAGAAGAAGACATCTTATGAGAAATATTGAAGAACTTTGCATTCTTATAGCGAAGCGTTTTAATAAGTTTCGTCAGATACTTTCCTATTAAAAGCTAATAGCTATTTAAAATATCATTGTGTCATGTACCTACTTCTTAAGTAGCAACAGAAATCCTTTCAATTAATTTTTTGTTTCATGTTTCCCTTTTAATTGCAATAATATTTATGTTTGCATAAATCACACATATTTCCTTTGTGGAGTCATTAGGAATTTTAGAAACAGGAGATGTAGAAAATGAGCAACGTCTTCGCCGGGACTCGAACCGCGGACGTCTGGAATACGCGCCCAACGTGCTGACCACTACACCACGAAGGTATGAGAAAAGGGCTGGAGAAATACCTTATATACTCCCCCTTTTAAAGGGCGACTGGGGGTTAGGGGCCCCAGTCGCCAAATGGTGGTGGTGAAGAATCATCATCCACCCACTTTTCGTTCGGACGCCACTTGTAGAGTCATTATACGGAATACGCGCCCAGCGGGCTGACCACTACACCACGAAGGCATGCTAAGCAGGCGGGAGAAATACCTTATATCTTAATTTGAACTTCACGTAACCTGTTTTTTTCGTGGAAAGTTAACTTTACAGAACGCGATTCTGCTGTACGTGCAGCGTGGTAATGACATAACTCCATGTTCGACAAGGGTTTTTTTGTATTGTGTTTGCGTAGTCTCAGACTAACTTACCTACATTCGAATTTAACTTGTGCTAATTTAAGTACCCACAAGTAGTGGGAGTTTATCTGTAGCACAAGTAGTACCTCCTGTTCCTTCAAGAGTAAAAAAATAAAAGAGTTTTTTAACCAAATTATGTCTTGGACAGCTTGCTTGAAATTAAAGCAGTAATTATCATCTCAGTCTAGAAGAGTTTGCAGGACACTGAGACATGACTATACACACAGTACACTGAGATGCAGGACACTGAGACAAGACTATACAGACTATATTACCCTACAAGTAAGCTGATATAGTACACATTTAATATCAATTCAACTGCATGAAATATTCTTATATTTCTCTGAAGGTCAAGGATTATTGCCGTTACTTTCAAAGGTTTACCAACTGAAACCTAGATAAAACTTTAAAATTACATGTAGCATTGAAGTTTGTGTTTTATAACAAAATTGAATACAGAAGGTTATAAAACCTTAATGAGTTAAATAAGTTGATAGTGCTATGTATAACATGCAGTAAACAAGTGGCTAACAATATATTTTATATCTTCCAAGCAGGACGGGAAAAGGTTGAAAACAGGATGCACGTAGTCTTTTCAAGAAGAATCGTTACGTTACTGACAAAAAATGGTTAGAGCTGTAAAAGTGATATTTCGTACGGAGCAGTCGAAGAAAAGTAGTGCAGTACAAATCCGAATGTCCAATATCAGAAGAGTTTGGTTTGATTTATTTCATTACGGTAAAGCATTCGATAACCAATAAAGGAAAAATTTAATATCGGAACCATTTTTTCTTAAAAGAGAAAAACTAAGAAAAAGCAGGTCTGCCGTAAAAGCGGTTTTAATCCCGATTAACTGAGATTCCTGTATGTCACTTTCTCATACTTGCTGCCTAGGGTCATAACACCGTGGTCAATGACAATGATGTTATGACTTTAGGCATGACCACGCCTTTCAGACCTTAAGTAGCTGTGGGTGTTATCTTTCTTATCTGACCTAAACCAACAGGTAATACCCAAGACATATTTATTTGAAGTGGGTTGTTGCTCAAATTAGTTTTCTTTTGTTGGCATAGTAGAAGGACTGAGAGAAAGAATTAGCTTCCGAGGAACTCAGTTAACGGAACAAATTGCCCGCTTGCCATAACTTTCTGATTTGAAGCAGCTTATTGTTTTGTTCCGTATATTCTTAACTTCATCAAAATTAACGCTTTTAGTAAATGACAACGTCCTCGTTTCACTCCTTTCCTGAAACTAGGCATTCGTCAATTAGCCAATGAATATCGGAATGTCACGCGCACCGATGCTGAAGTAACATCATCCAAGAATTCTAGAAATATTTTAATGTAAAATCGGTTATGTGGGGCACCGCAAGATCATCCGAAGACGTGTCTGCAGATATTTTTTAAATGTTTTCCCTAATTTATAGCCAACTGCTAAAGATGATGAAAGCCGCGAATCTGAAGTTTTTCTGAAGCGTAAGAGAAAGTGAGATTTTCTGATTAATGGAAGGCGGGAAAAACTGCTAAATAAAGATGATATAACTGAAGTCTTACACTACGATGATAATGCCTCAATCATCAATCAGTTAACGGAATGTTGAATTTCTGCAGTAGGCTTTTAGATCCAAAAAATGTCGCCATTTCAACTTCTAGTCACACTTTAACTTTGAGTGGTGGTTCAGAAAAAAAATAATTTTTTTTCGCAAATTACCTTTTTCTTTATGAAATATTAATAAAGAATACTTTGTTCCTAATTTCTACAAGTTATCTTACTAGATTTAAACTGATGGTCTAAAATCCAGGATCGCCGAAGACCCGACGATTCCGAATTTCGGACTTTGTATTTTTGTTGGAAATGCTTATACTATTCATCCACAACATCTGAACTTCAAAGATAGATACCATAAATTAAAGTCTGAATTCTGAGGTTGCTTCCCGACGATTCCGAATCTCGGACTTTGTACAGTACATTTCTGTTGGAAGTGCCCACACTATTCTTTCACAACATCTGAAATGCAAGATAGTTATCTTGAAGTCTCTCGGGATTCTGAGGTTGCTTGTATTCATAGAAAGCGGATTGTATTGAATGCCTTTCGATCGGTTGAGATCTTTTACAATATCTGAAATCTGAAGAATGACATCCAGATAATTCAACCAAAGACGATAATCTTTTTTTTTTTTTTTGAGATATTGTTTTCGTATAATACTCCATTCGTTTCTGTAAATATAAGTACCTAATTGCATGACTTAATCTTGATTCAAAAAAAAATTTTGATTTGGCAAAGGGTTGTAAGTTTTAAAAAGACTACATAAAGCTAACACATGAAGTGCATACAATGGTATGATACAACTCATACTCAAATGTTATATTGAAAGGTCAATAATATTTAACGCAGAATTTTTATCTTTTTGATTGATCAATTTTATTATTTCAACGTTGTCCTTTTGCAATAATAATGAATTGCTTTCAGACTATTACAATTATGATGTACTTGTTTTTAGTCGAAGTGCTAACTTTATCATTTTAAATATATTTTCTTGCCTTGCGTCATTTTTAACATCAGTTGTCAGGGCTTCAAAAGACCTACCTTTTTACATCTTCTAGACATTAAACTTTAAAATGAAAAAGAATCTCCTAATATTTACATTTCAAAGGCAAAAACCAGGGTATAACAAAAGCAGACTAACATTTAATTGCAGTAAAACAAGTGTTCTGACGCTTTCTTCTTTACATAATGAAAAGGCTAGTTAATATGGAAGGTCTGTGAGAAGTCACGGTAGGAGAGTCATAGAGTAGAAGAAAAACACATCAATTTTCTTAGATTTCAATATTCTTCCAAATTTAATCATAAATCAAACTTGCTTCCGTAAATCAAAATACAAGTGTTCAGAAATTTTCAGCGCTTTTAGTTCCTGTTGATAAGAAATATTTTCACCCACAATTTCAGAGAATCGTAAACGATACAACGCATTTCCGATGGCCGGATGTCATTGATGATAGAACTCATTAATTTAATGCCCTTGACAATGAAAACGCGTTCTCCTAGAATTACTGCGTGACTTCCTGCATTCACATATTCTCGCGTAAACAGTAACGACCACATGACGTACATTCATTGATAAAAATTAATTGACCAGTTACTCAAATGTTATTTATTCAATCAAATAATAACATTTCATTCATGAAGTGAGAAAATACATTTTCTGGCATAAAATAGTTTACTTGGTGTTCGATAACGTAATTTTGTTATGATAAAATAATATTTATTATCACATTTTCATGAAGAAAATCACACATATTTATAATTTGATATATTCATTTCAGAATCTATGGGAAAATGTGTAAAGAATCTCACAGAAATCATTATTTCAAATGCAGAATCGTCTCCAAAATAAAGATAATTTAACACTGCAATACATAAAATTCAAGAATATCATCCTGATCTATGACATCTATTCCGATGAATTTATTTTCGAGTTGCGTTGAGAGGTAATCATGTTTGGCTAAACTACTTACGGATTACTCCCAAATGAATCCTCATCATTTCATTGTTCAATTTCACGTACAATACAGTACAAAACTTTTGTCTTAACAGATCACTTTTAAACAGAATTTATATCCGTTAGCAAATAGAACATTCATCGTTATTGATGATCCAACGAACCTGATGGTGGCGGCAGCATTAATCATAACAAATTCTTGTTGTGGAAAATTTTTTTTAAACGAATTCTTGTTGCTTAAGAAAATTGCGTAAAACGATATCTCATCTTAAAAATTTAAAAGGCGCGACTTAGGATATATATTAGATTTATATATAGCCATTGTCCTAACATAGTTTTTTTGACACAAAATCGGACTTCTTCTGAGAAAACATACCAATTTTTATTCCATATTTCAATTCTACGCCTCAAATTGTGCCTAGATATAAAATTTTGTAATTTTTGGGGAGAAATTTAAAAATTTATCTTCGCGGATTTTTTTCAGTTTGTGCCAAGAATAATTCACTTGGCGAACTTCTTAATTTATAGCAACCTATTCTCCTTTCCTTTTTTCCATTTTCCATGAGCGGAAAAAAAGTTATCGTTCATACTTTCAAATAATTTTAACCAGTGGCGGTTCGTGATAAGTACTGTGGAACTGCAGCACCCCCTATTTCCACTTATTATTATTTTTAATATAATGGGCCTCTTTTTCTTTAGTTCTTTCTTTATACTTCTACAATATATAATCCTCAAACTTAATATCAGTAGCCATCCTCCAGTTTACGAAAAAAGTACGAAAGTCTTCGTATCGAACTGCGAGCTAGTTCCAGCGGCGTGGTGTTTGGTGTTCTGCGCATGCGCA
>KK119645.1:13793-54634 GCA_000611955.2 Stegodyphus mimosarum
AGAGAGAGCACTGTCGCTCTTGCAGTGCCGAAATTTTCATTTTACTCCCTGCGTGTGATATTTCGCTGTTCTGCGCATGCGCACTTAGGAAGCAGCGCAAGCGGCCGAGAGGAAGAGCACTGTCGCTATTGCGATGCCGAATCTGGAGTGCCGTTAAGAGGTGTTTCTTTTTTTTTTACTCCAGGTGTGCTGTGTTTAAAAATCATACACCGTATTCTTCTTGTTTAGATTACTTTTCAGTTATTCTATTTGATTCATTTTCTTCGGTTCTTTTAATTTACAGAAAATTTTAACCATGTCCTTACATCCTCAAGTAATAAATTCTGTGACTGTAAGTGCACTTCAACAGCAAAATTGCCTTACTGAAATTCAGTCATCATCAGATGCAGATCAAACTATTGCAGAGCAACAGGAATTTTAAAATATCTAAATGTGATAATTTCAAGTTTTGGTTAGAGCTTTTTTACTAGATTATGCCTCATGTTGCAAATATATATAACCGAATGCAATTCATAGAAATTAGTGTGTTTAAAGTTAATCAATGTACAACAAATTTCAAAACTGCTATTTTAGAATTAAGAAACTCAAAGTACTGTGAGAATTCTTCAAAGACACTGATGGCTGAAGCTAAGGAAATATGTGACTGAAATATGTGTGTGTATTGATATAATAGACAAATATTCTTCCACTAAACCCTTAGCAGCTACTAAATTGTTCAACAAGAAATGCTTCGCTAGTTTCAGGAATGAACATCCTGCAGAAGAAATAGTACTGGCCACTGAAGCATATGCGATGATTGACAAAGAAAAGCTTGAAACTGAACTAAAAGTATACTGTTGTAGGTCTGATATTCATGAATACTGCAAATTAATTGAGCTAATGAAATTTATCTTGGAAAATAATCTAGATGATGTGCCATGCCGTATGTGCTTTATACGTCTCTGGGGCAGACTGCTATCTTTCTTCTTCAAAGCACATATTAGGCTTTCCCTATTTTGCAGCAAAAGACTAATAAATGTTCCTGTAATATCCTTCAAGTGCTCATTGGTTTAGGAATGTTTATGGAACATGAAAGCTAATCAATTCCATGGATATCTTCATTGTCTAAGAGGTTCTGTATTGCTTTAGTTGAATTTGGTGAGGCATTATTTTGGTTTAAGAGAAAGAATTTGCCGTATACGCTATTCAATAAATTCACCATGAAGCTGCCTCACACCATAAACCTAATCCCACGATAACGATGTCTTTCTTGAATGTATTGTTGTTCGTACCTCTTATTCCTCACATGTCAGATACAGTGATGTCAGAAATCCGATTACAGACTGAATCTATTGGTTTGGGAAAGCATCTGCTGCAGAAAACCAGTTTAAATGGATTTGAGACTACTGAAAATGCCTTCTACGATATTCTTTGGATAGCTTCACATAGACAGTACTAGGGAGAAGGCACTCTCTGACCTGGGCCATTTAAAGCCCTTAACATGGTTATTGACGTTTCAACCCCTATAGGCAATCGAAGAGGATGCCACCCCCCCCCCCGAGTCAACAATTCTGCACACAGTCAATGTTTTGAAAATGGAAGTCAGAGGCAACCAGTCGCCATATGAAGAGAACGAAGAACTAAGTCAGAGACCGTCCCCCAGTGTTGACCAACACGTATGCTAAGCCCCCAAAGACAAGCCTTTGATGTCTAGCCATGTAACGTGGCCACCACTAAGGAGCAGACTAGACAGTACCAGTACGGTTCCTCCCAAGCCATCAAATAAACGATGGTTCTAGTCGTTGTGAAGGCTGATTCTGTATCCCAGCAGCCGAGTCTGTCTAAGTACAGCGAGGAAGACGGAGGGACTTCACATTGACAGAACACTAGACAGACATAGATCCCCGTCTAATATCTGACTAACAGAAGCTCTCGGGGCTGTATATCTACAGTTCGCAACCTGCTTAGTTCTCGTACAGCTTTATACAAAGCATTGGGCAAAACAATAAAAAGGAAGTAGGAAAAATTACGCTAGTCATCTTGCCTAAGACAACATACGTCAATAGGGTGTTGTGTTCACTCTGTCAGTCCCCCGTCACCAGAACTGAATGGAGTCAAACCCCGGAAGACTTGGTCTGTGATCTCCGATCTAGCTTCACAACAGACGAAGGAACGGACATGCCAGTACCAGTAAGGTCGGGTAATCTCACTAAGGAGTACGATTGCGTTTCTTTTATCGATAAATAACTGTCTTCTGATACAGTCAAAAAGAAATGGGGACTTCCTGCAGAGCATCTAGAACACATTGTAGTCGACTGCAAAGCTGCTCAGAGCCTGAAGGCAAAACCTTACGCGATTTTATACACTACACCAATGTCGGTGATTATTAGATCTTTATCTAATTTTCTTATAATTATTTTACATGTAAAATTATCGGGATGATGATGTTGTAAGACCTGTCGAAACTTTCACGTTTGTAAATTTATTCTTCCGCATGAAAAATTTAAAAACGCAGTTTTCGATAATGTTCATTTCCCTTTCCTTTGCTTTCGAATTAATACGTGATCACTAAACCTCAGAATCGGAAATCTGTATTACTTCACAAGCTTTCTATGCATGTACTTTAATTATGTAATAATATAATTATAATTATATTAAAATTATGTATAATAATTATATCATAATTATGCAATTTAATTATGCATGGTGATGTATCAGACTCTAAGGCGATAACTTTGCCTAATGACGTTCGTCTTTAAGCTCAGAATCTGCGTGTACATTGCCTATCATTGTTGATTTAGTCAACATACAGATGGCGGCACTATACTTGATGAGATTTTGGAGCTCAGAAGACTGTATAAAGAGAAACACATTATCAGAGATGCTTGGCTGCAGGCTTTAGTTCCTTAAGTATAGAGCCTAGACTTATATACTTTCAGCCACAAGTTTTCTAACAAAAAAGTTTCTGAAACATTTTAAAACTGTAAGTGTTGTCGTTTAAAACTGTAAGTGTTATCGTTGTTTCAAATAGCCGGATATTTGCACCTTAATCCTTTCGTCGGCAAAGACGAACGCCCATCAGTTATTTAGCTGTCTCATGACAAAGAAATCTGCACATTGAGAACATTGCCCAGGGAGGGACCGAGTTACACGCGTGAGAAAAGGGAAGCTCCAGCCCAGTTTTGTTGAAGATCACTCCGAGGAACGGACCTGGGGGTCTCTCACCTTACTTGACATCTCGATATGGCTTTCATCTCCCCGGTATTTGTCCCATGTCTCACAGATACTATACACTCAAAAACATCTAAATCTTATCCAGGATTTAAAACCGGCCCCAACTGTACGTCAGGCAGCTTCGCTATCCAGTACAGGGATAAGGGTGGCGAACTGTAAATGCAAAATTCGCAGGTCAATACAAGTCTCCACAGGTCAAAAAGATTAACTAATAAATGGTCTCCGCAGGTCCACAAAAGAGCAGCTAATGAAATTTTATTATATTTTAATAATATAAAAAGTTATAAATGCTGACTTAGATTGTTTTCCAGTATTTACTGCCGAAAGAAGTTCAATACATTTGGTAAAAAATTATCCAAAAGAGAAAACTGTAAAAACTGTAAAACTGTACTGTACTTGTTACTATCGACAAGTAATAGTTTGTCTCGAGTAAAATAGCATTCTAGAGTAAAACTGAAATACTCCAGAGTATTACCAGAGTTCCAAGCTAAATATTTCTAACACATCTTGAATAAAATAGCACTTAAGAATATGAAACTTTTAATATCATCTCAAAATGTTCTGTGAATGTTTGATACTTTTTGCATTTAACGTCTTAAAACATATTGAATATCATACCGTTTACCAAGACTATATAAATCATAAAATTTCATGCTCATGGAATTCTTTTATTTCCAATCCTGAATCCGTTTTTTAAAATTCTTTTACTTTAAGGAGACTTTGGAGTTGGAAGTACACTCTGAGATCAATAGTTGAGGAATTTATCCACCTTTTTAAAACACCTTGTGCATCGAGATTAAATTTTATATGCCAATTTGAAGACTATGTGTTGCGCACGAATGTGAGGGTGTTAAAAACGCAATGCCAATTAAATGAAAGTAAATTTTCTCCGTTTAATGATTTTTAAAATAAATTCCATGGATGAGAAAACAAAACATCTGCATTTGACCCATAGACTCATCAACTTATAATGTTTTGCTTTTAATTTTCCTATGCTATTTAGGCTTTTCCCTCGCTGGTGTTTTTTTTCTCTCAGAATTGTTTTCCTTAAATAACATTTGACGGTAAGCATGAAGTAAAAATTAATGCAAATAGATAAGAAATTATCTCTGATTGCTGGCACGATGAAGGTGGTAGAAGTTGTATTGCTTCAGATGAAAGTTGGAATATTGGTCGAAAGTTGAGATATGACAGAGAAAGTAAAGAAAAAAGCGAAAGATTGCAAAAATGTTTAAACTTACCACAATGAGAATTTCCAGCTTTATTCTCATCACTCATATCACCACAATTATTATAGCCATCACAAGTCAAACCAGACCATATACAACGACCATTTTCGCACTGGAAGTCTGAAGGCCATACACAAGGAGCTTCTTGAGCTGTAACATATATAGAAATACAGAATTATTATTTCGAAATAAAGAAATGTTGGGACAATAAACTGCATTTGAAAATTAAATGAGGGCTGCTTTTTGGTACACCTACTCATACGGCACGGTTTTCACCTAGAGAGAAGATTTCAAATGCCTTCTTAATTTCAAAATAAAGCACAATTTTTTATTAATATTTTTTTTAATAAATAGTAAGCTTGTTACTATTTATTTTACTCTGAACAAAAGAAATGTGTAAGTCTAATACGAGAGGATTGCGACATAATTTTTATAAGGTAGTCCATGAAGATAATAATAGTAGTATAATGCCAAAGCATAAATTACAACTTACCGATTACATGGATAAAGCAGGATTTTCGCAGGCTTCATATAAAGCCTGCGAATTTAATATAAAATATTAAAGTCAACAATCGTAAAGAAACTTTTGCATGACTACTTTTTAAATGAAATGATGAAAGCGATTAGAAAAGTTGAACTATTATTCAGCATCTATTAATATTAAATTAGTTTCCTAATGTAGATTAGTTAACAACTCTTCTAAAAAGATTAAATAATTTTAGCTTCTAATAACAGTGATTAGTAAAGTTAAATTATTATACAACTAAATAACAGTGATTAGTAAAGTTCAATTATTATACAACTAAATAACAGTGATTAGTAAAGTTGAATTATTATACAACTAAATAACAGTGATCAGCAAAGTTGAATTACCATTCAGCATTTATTCATATTAAATTATTTTGCTGAAGTAGATTGGTTAATAACCATTTTGAAAAAGTCTAAATAATTTTTGCTTCTAAGACAGTCATGTAATTCTTCATAGCATTTCGAAAGGGTGGTTATGCTTTGAGGATAACTCAAAAAACGTGCGTAATGCAAATGGTTGTGATACTCACCAACCACGACAGACACGACCGGGAGCGTGAACATGCAGTCTCCATTTGGGCAGATTTATTTACTAAACACAATTTGCGATCGTGACTTCTTTGGGATAACGCCCTCTTATTCCCAAGTTACACTACACCAGATTTTGATCGAAGTCTTCGCAATTTTGCGCTGCAACATAACTTACAGCTGCGTTCGCCTATAACTCTTTAAAAATTCACTTGATGATAGTATTATGGAACAAAAGGAGTAACTATTATCGATAATCTGACGATAGTTTAAGGAGTATTTTTAAGCTATGTAGCTATGTATATTATACTATTTGGAAAAGAAAACTGAAGTATCACAGTGAAATCTCGTTAGCATAACCATCAATTGTTCGGGCGGTTTTTGTTTCTCTATAAAGTGCAGAAAATACAACTTTCGATGATGTTGAATGCAATTATTTATTATGGTCTCAGAAATTTCGGACTGCCCCGAGAGGTTTCATTATATTTCCCGTATTAAAATTTTTATTAGTTAACAATTTTTTTCTTACGTTACTTGAATTTTATATGTTATGTTACCTTGTCACCAGGAATCTGCTCTCTCTATCACACGTCATCTGTTATGTTACCTCATTATGCTGTGATTTCATTAGTTTTAATAACTACTTAATTTCATTCTTAAATTAATGAATTCAACAGAAAAAAAAAGAATTTACTGAATTGCTTAATGAAAATTATAGAATCTCAATTGATTCTATCAGAATGGCAAAGTGAAAATGATTTACTAAATTGAAAAAACAATGTGCATGTGAAGAAGAGGAAGACAAAGAGAGGAGAACAAGAAGGGTCGATTGATTATTTGAATACGGCAAAAGACAAAGGGCTAATTGTCTAAGAGGAGGAATACCTTCGTGTTGGATTTTCTAAGGGAATCTGGCTCATATCCAAGTTACATATGAAGAAAACCACGAAAACATCTCATGCAGCCAGGCCGATCGCCTGGAATCAAACCCAGGTCGAATCACCAGTATCCAGCGAATTTTCGCTTCCTCTGGTGGACAGCGAACAAGAAAAAAAAATGTTAGTACTAAGAAAGTTATAAGGTATTTCTCCGGAGTTTTTCGCATGCCTTCGTGGTGTCGTGGTCAGCACGCTCGACGCGTATTCGAGAGGTCCGTGGTTCGAGTCCCGGTGAATATATTGCTCATTTATTCAGCTTCCTGACATCGAAAATAGCCTAATGACTCTACCAAGTAACAATAAAAGTATTTCAGACTGAGAAACTAACTACAGAGAAACACTAATTTAAATTTCATTCAAGATGTTAAAGCAGTTTTGTTTAACGCTGATTGCGATACAGAATGACACTTTGATGTCTTCCGAAATCTGAAAAATAAATTCGTTAACTATTGCAAATTATATAATAGGACAAAAAGTCGAAAGTTATTCAAACATATTTACTCATCTTTTTTGGAGGAAAATAGCTCAATCAGATGTTTAGTAACTAAAAACTTTAAGCAGACAAATCTTAATTTACTAACTTTGATGAACTTATACTGCCATACAACTTATCTATACATCAACTTATCTTTCTAATTATTTCTGTATTCTATAGCCAAGTTGCTTGCCATGCCGATTTTAAACAACGGAGAAAGAAATCGAAGCAAGAAATGCGATTTATTCAAGCAACAGCAGCAGGCAAGAAAAAATGATGCGCACTAATTGCTGTCGTATTTAGAAGCCGAAAAGTCTTTGTTTCAATCTTGAGCAGCGATTGGGCTAAGATGTATGCAGAGAAAATGCAGGTAAAGAGTGACGATAAATCAGCTTGCTGGGGATGATCGGAGGTTGGTGGAAAGCAGGAGTGTTTCTATAGCAGAAAATCTGATAACTGTTTTGTAGAAAGCAAGTGCCGAACATTGTCATACCGTTTGCTGCGAATCTGGTTTGTTTTAAAGAACTTCATTCTTGGCTATAAGATCAGGTATTTCTAACAGATGAGGTATGATTTTAACGAAATGGATATGTCAATGACAAAATTTGTTTATCGAGTCTCATCTCCATTGCCCCAAAACTTTTCATCTGGTGTGGCGTGTCAAGTCTAAAAATGACAGGATTAACGCTGCTTTTCAAAATAATTGTGGCCTCTGAAACCTAATAAAATACTGCCTGATAATTCACTGCTTATTCAGGAAAATGAATAACATTCCTGGATATAACAAAACTATAGGAAATATCATATAGCAACCAATAAAGATATTGGAATTATTTTTTATTAATACAATCATATCTAAAGACAATGATCACAACGATTTCTACTTGTTATCAGTCTGGACTAAATTTTTGGAGAATACTTAAAACAACTGATATTTAAATACAATACAAGCTGAACATAAACAACCCTAAAGCTTCATAATGTCACTTGAGAGAAAGCACCCACTTGCGTTTTTAGTCATGGCCATAATAATGATAAATGAGACAGATATACAGGTTGCGTATTAGATGACTGGAACTTTGGAAAGCACAACTAGCTTGATACTCACATCATCACTTTACTTACTTTTTTTTCTTTACAAATAATTTTTTAGACATATCTTAAGACGTCTCTTCTTGTTTCGCACAACACTATGGGTGCTATAAGCGCCCCACAATTTATATACGCGTATCACATCTTTAAACAAAAGATAAAAGCAGTAAAGAGATTAATTACGCGCTCGCGATGCAAGTTTAGGGAAGAACAGTGACTGCGTGTATTTAGCGGTTGGAGTATATACAGAGTTGATAATTCTTTCTTTAGGTTCTGAATGTTGTCTGGTGAAGAAGTACATAGTGTTTTAGATATCAGTGACGCAGTACAGATTCCAGAAAGGGGACATAGCCAAAATAAAATCAAGAATTAAAAAAGGCTATTATTAAAATTAAGTTAATAATTTTCTTTTATATCGTACATATATAAAACTGTCGCTCTCTCCTTCTATATATATATATATATATATATATGCAAAAACTCGACATTTTGCCATTTTTGTCCGTTGTCTTTTAGAACAATCTACTCAAAACACCGTCCTTTTGTAGCTCGATACCTCTTACTACGACCCTCACAGTCCACCACTGGACATCCCTTTTTTACCGGAAGCCATAGGCATAGCAACAAGATTGCAAAGACCTTTTTTTGTTTTGAATGCTTTGCTATTCTTTGAAATTGACTTTTTCATTTTTCTGGTTACCATGCTGTAGGGTTAGTTGAAGCATAGCAACCTTTTTGCATCCGATTTGTTCACAGCTTAATTGCAGCTGGAGCTTGCGTCCACAACCAGGTACGAATTTTGTCATTCTTTGGTTTTACCATCTAAAGTTTTTTGAGCAAATTTGCTCTTCCCCGTTTTTACTTTCACAGGTTTATAACTTTAACTTTTTTAAAACAAAAGTTTATTAATTCGCGCATTCGAACCAGCCCTTTTTTAGCCTTTACACAGGACAATCAAATTAATTTTCATGTTTGAAAATAGTTTGAGCGCTTTCTGTGTTTTTATTTTTTTATTATAAAGATTTCTTTTTAATTTTTCTTTTGCATTTAAATTATAATTGATCATTTGCCTTGATAGGCAAGTATCTATTCAGGAGTTTACTATTTTCTAAGTATCTATTCAGGAGTTAATATTATCATTTTACTTAGATTTATCTGTTTCAATTTTTAGTCTCTAATTAGTAATACTTTCAATTTTTAGACTCTAATTAGTAATTCTTTCAACATTCAATACTTTTGTGACTTGAACAACTGAAACAAGTCGGAAAAACAGACAAATTCAATGAGACAGTTTATTTGTTTTGGTATTTAAAAAAAATTTAAGGTCGTTTAGCCGTTCAATGTCTCAGTGGATTTGTTGGAACGAAACTTGTTTTAGTTGGTCTAGTTAATCAACTTGGTTTGAAGCTTCAAAACACTTTTCCCTTGACAAGTTCTTTTTGAAGTTTGAACAAAAGAGATTAACAAATGTGTTTGGTATTCATAGCATTCCATTTTTCATGTTGCATTTGCATTTTCGGTTCAAATACCATTTTTTGGCAATGTGTTTCGAAAAAAGACGGATAGGTTGCATTCAAGTATTCTTACGGCTTTTCTAGGTATTTTAATCCTAACTTTTTTAAATATATATATAGACACGCACAAATAGACTGACAGAAATATTTATATTAGTTGAAGAATTAATTGTATTATTCTTCAACTAATATAAATAATTAAGATAATATTATCTTTAAGAATAACACTGTTTTAAATGCTTTTGATATTAGTAATGCATCGAGAGTCGACCCTCTTTCTGACACAAATTCTGCTTTATTGATCTTGTAGCAAATTATGAATATGTTGCCTGAACTCTTACTACTATCAAGGTTCACACTGCATTTAGAAATCTTCTCTATTAACTTTTCATTAAATTAAACGCTTCTAAAAATTTCTACCAAAATTCGATTTTTTTTATTATATCATTAAATTTTCCCTACTAATAAAGTGACTGTTTTTACCTTTTATTCCTTAAAAGTTTATTTAACAAGAAAGGCCAAATGCTTTGAAAGTATCAAACGTTTTCGTCATAAAAAAGTCAGAATCGATATTTACTGCTATAGGCTTATAAAAAAAGCACTAAAATTACACGTGTGCTTCATTAACACACCTGTAATTTTTTTTATATATTTCTCATTCGATAAGCATAATTATCAAACTTAAGCAAGTAAGGAAAATATTTTCGGTAACGCTAAGTCATTTGGTCTCGAGGTTTAGGGCGAAGAACAAATCGACATATTTTTGGCGTAGATTCTTTCTGACCTGCAAGCAGCCGGTAGGCAGTGAAGACCATGCGAAATCCGACCTGTTCTTTCTTGTCCGTGCAAGATCCGCAACGAGTATGGTAGCGAATGACAAGAGGGTTTCCACTTCCGGACATGGGAAAGCTGTCGTTCTCTTTTTCACAGTATTCTTCACACACACGAGGTTCACTCTCATAACCGCAATGTCCATGGCACACAGGGTCTGCACGGCTGTAACGGCAGCAATCTCTACACAAAGGAGCAGTGATGTTGCTGCGGGACGAGTCGTTGTAGATCTGGAAAACGAAATTAAATTTTAAGCAATCTGAAACTGAAAATATACTGTTGAAGGAAATGTAGTAATATTGCAATATCTTATTCACATCTAAGCCAGCAAACAATTAGTGAAAACTCACACAGTTAATTCTAATAAATCTTTTGAACAAAGATTAGCATAGGGTTCTTCATTGATTATTTACAAACAAACTTCTTTGTTTTTAATCAAAAGACTTAAACAGGTGCAAGTGTATCTTCTATTATAATAATTTTTATTAATACGTACATGAGTCTTGGACAGGTAACAAACTTTTAAAACAATTCCCAAAATGGTCACTTTACAAAATCTTTATTATTTTTACTGATCAGTGTCAGCTATAAATACACTTTTCCTTTCTTTCCATTTCTAACACTTGGGGATTGACTGAAGAAAAACAAGTCAAAGGAAGAGATAAAACCTAAGTATGTGAATTTTTCTGGTTGCTTACTTTATCAATGCCAGAAGGAGAGAGGGACAGGAAGAAAATAAGAGTAACCACTGGTTGAAACCATTATAAAAGTATTTTCTTTCTTTCTAGCTATTTTCAAGAAAGTTAATTTTAGAAATTTGTCTAGCTGTTTTTAAAAAACGTAGCTTACTCTTCCATTTTCAGCAAAGTATTAATACGACTGGTCCAGAACCTATGTAATCTCTACATATAATAAAAGTGTGTGTGTGCGTGTGCGCGTGTGTGTGTGTGTGTGCGTGCGTGTATGTGTGTGTGTGTGTGTGTGTGTGTGTGCGTGCGCGCGTGTGTGTGTGTGTACTACTTTCTCTATTAAAAACTTCTTTTTTTTTTCTAAATCTTTTTTATAGCAGTAAATAGATTTAGTTTAGCTTTGAGTGTGTTAGAGCCTCTTTCCCCTATGGTACATTTTGTGTTAATTGTCAGAGAAAAGAATTTCGCAAATATCAAATAGTTAAATTGAAAGTATAATGGAAAAGTACTTAAGATAAGGTACAATTTGTCAAGAATGTGTCGTATATTTTTACAATATGTAATTGCATTTATCTTTTGAAATTCGAAGGGTGTGAGTTCCGGCTTGCACCAGTTGATAGCTAGCCTGCAATAAACAACATATTATTTTGATGCAAAGAAGCGTTGGAAATCCTTCCTGAACCTTTACACTACCCACCATATGAATGCGTATACGAACGCGTAGGTTTGTTGTAGAATAAACAATTCCTCATCCATACTCAAAATTCGCTGCACTTGCCAGAGAAGACCAAAAGCAGCTTCGTACCAGGCGTGCTTTGTACCAAACGTACTTTGTTTTCTAAAATACCTACTTTTCGAACTTTTACACTTTTCCTATTATTGCTAAATACCTTAATACAGTTGAAAGGTGTGCATTTACTATTTGGGCGATCTCTTGTGTAGTTTGTCATGGATATGATTTAATTAAATCCTTAATTTCTTTCGAATCAATGAAAAAATAATGACGAGCGTAAGGTTTATAGCCTGAAATCTCCTCAGCGAAATTTTAAAAAACAGTGGCAAGCGGATCTCACATTAATTATTCCTCCACCGAATACTGATATTTTTTACCCGAATACTGATACTGATATTACCAAATACTGAATACTGATATCACCGAATACTGATATTTTTTACCCCAACCGTTGCAGAATTTCCTCATCTTAACTTGTTAAGTTAATCATACTTAATTAATTGAGTTCCGTGATTATCTTCTCATATCGGTAGTTTTGACCGTTTAATGCTCATTGAATGAAAGAAACACTACAGTTGTGCCATTTCACGTGATATATAAATTCTGCATATAGCTCAACATTCGCTTTCTTCTGGAATCAGTAGAAACCTCGCGTTATTTAATATCAATTTCATGTATAACAATCCAATATTTCACTACAGCAAATGATTGAAGAAGCGAGAACAATTTGACCTTTGAGCGGATTTCTTCACAGCCATCAATGTAAAAGAAATTTGAATGCGATACTGTCGATTATCAGTAGTCACCTCTAGATCTATTTTTAAACCACATTATTTTTCACAAACTTGTCCATGGATTGCGTGACGTCATTTATTGCGTCATCAAATTCATATGCTGCTTTCGACTGCAGCATGCGTATATGCTGCAACCAGAAGCGTATGTTGCTTTTGATTTACTTTGGTGACATCGATTTATATGTCGGTTTTGAGTATCAGCATTTAAAATATTTCATTTCAGCACGTGAATTTTGTATTATGAATCTTCATTTTCTTCCCCTTTTATATATGAAATATATAAAAAAAATATCTATAAATGTCTCCCTCTCTATATTATGAAATGTTTTCTCCCTTTTTTAAATGACAATGTTGGAATGAACGTCCCCCCCCTTAAATGGCGGACACTAGCCGTTATAGGCATTGGTCACTGCTAAGGCCGGAAGCGGATGTCACTTTATTATGGGGGCACCTAATAGGTGGGCCACCGTTGCCTTCACAATTTACATCCACGCCGTCTCCAGTATTTGAGCCTGGACCCTTCGGCACGGCAGTCAGTGTCATTACCCACTTTCCCGTCTAGACGGCGTAGGATGAGCGTTATTATAGAAATAATTTAAAAGATAGTATTAATATTCTCTGAAAGATATGTAAGGTTATTATTTGAAATTTATCAGTTATTTATATAAACCAGTTATTTCATATAGATTTACTATAACTTCTAATGTCTGTTGCCTCACCAGAATGCAATTAGATATTATGTAAGGTGAGATTCTTAAATTTGAAGATAGATCGTGTTTCTGATGTTCGTGGAAGCGTTGCATTAGTACTTGCCAGTTCTGATATGTTTGTATTTATTTGGTTTTGCGTTATTGCTGCCGAAGTTTGAATTTGGTGCACCGGTTTGAAGTTCTGAGCCAGCTTAGATTTGAATTTAATTGTATAATCTTTGACAATTTCGAGATTTTAAACTGAAATTGGACTGCTTTGTAGTTGCTTTCAGACATAGAGGTAATTCGCTTTGTGTCTGTTGGGGTTCTGGGCTATTTAGTTTTTACCAGATCAAGGAAAACCCTATAGGTATATTATGCTATAAAATGCTACATAATTGGTAATAAATAAATAGGTATGAAAAGTATTTTGATTCTATAACAGAAAATAAGGGTACATGTTGTAAAATTTTTGTTATGTGTGTTTATGATAGAAGATAAGCTTATGTTTTCAGTTTTGTTTTTCGTGGTGTGTAGTAAAAGTGACTAAATTTTATTAGTACTTTTGAACCCTCCGTAGCTCGTCTTGAATGCTTCTTCTTCGCCCGTTGATGATCCTGGCGTCATTTTAATGAGGTCGGCAAAAATTAGTCTCGACTTCTCACAAATTATGTTTCGTTAATAGTGTGGCCTTGCATTTGCTTCTCGTTGATCTATATGAGAAACAATCTTTCAGCGTCGTCAAGAATACGTGGCCGTAGCGTAGAAATTCTTGTGACGCATTTTGAAATATCAGTCTCCTTAATCGTATCAATTTTTTGAGGATGTTACTAATCTTTGATGTAAACCGATTGTATGTGCGGGATAGATTAGCCACGCTCACACTTCGTTCTCGCTTCTCAACAACTCGGCGTTTCACTTTTAGGGTGATTTTTTTCTTCTTATCCCTGTCATCTTGCGACATTTCCTTTGTGGACAAATCAGTAAGCATGCTTACATATTGCACTAAAAGAATACACGATAAAGTGTCCGAATACAGTTATCACAAGCGACAGCAAGATGCTAGCTGAAGGAGCGCTGAACACTAACTGATATCCAAGATGTAGTCAGGAAGGTCCATGGGAATCTGCATGTGATATCACGATGCTCGTTCTTCGAAACACCGCTCGTTCAGGAAATCATTTTTTTGTACGTTTTGTTTTGCTCGTTGTGTGAATCACTCATAATGAAAGCGTTCTTAAGCGAGGTTTCACTATTTATTTAATAATACCGATTTTTACATTAAATTTACCTAATTTCTTCTTTCATAATTCGAAATTTAGGTTAAATCAAAACAAAATTTTTTTCTGACTTATTTTGAACAGCAATCTTTTTAGATTTATTTTGAAAATTTGTGTATTTAAATAGTTTCTATAAATTTTTCGAAACCACTTCTGAGTTACAACATATAAAAGTTTTACTATCAACTTAGAAGAGATGTAATTTTAGGCATCCTGCAAAAAAGTAAAGGCTTTTATTCAAAATTTCTGAAGACATACGTGAATTTACATATTGGCGCATTCTAAGGTTTGACATTTTTTTTTATAAACGATAATAAAGCCACATAGGGTTTACGCGCTTTGTTGTTGAATTGCAACAGAATATTTTCAACCTTGAATTTCCAAATAAACATTTACTGAGGATTAATCATATGGAAAGAATAAAGTGTTCTTATTTTTATTAATAATGCCTTACAAATACTTATCACTAATATAAGAAAAGCTATTTTTAGAAATTTATAAAGTTAATTTTATAAAATTTATTTTAAAAAGTTAAATTTATAAAGTTTATTATTTTATTTAATCTAAAACATATCCTGGTTTTTATAACTAATAAATATTTATTAATAATACAAGTTAAAAAAAGTTATTTTTTAATTTGTAAAGAATATCAATAAAAAGGCTCGTAGATTTTGTTTTATGAAAGTCAATTTTTAACTTCGCCATTTTATCGTCTTGTAACCAATCCTTTAATATCAACTCTGCTGTTAATATAAACTATGTTGGACTAACTCTAGCAGTGAGGGTGCCCTGCGGTGAGTAGCCAGAGAAAGACTTCAGTAAAGGCCAAGTGATAAACCTGTTAGGTTGTATCAGACTCTTGCTCTGTAATATTCTTAAAATTAAATCTGATGTCCGTGTGTAACTTAAATCTGTTAATAAATTATTCTTGCACTACATAGGACTCTTTTATGACCCCATCCAACACGACCTCCCCCCCCATAGTCGCTTTTTTAGTTAAAGTCATTTTATATGTAACAAAATTTATCTGCAGATGATTTCAAAATTGTGCATCATATATAAATTCAACACTTCTGAGTACGCTAAAAATGTTGTAAACAAAAGACGTTGTCTTCTATAACACATGTGTTTAACAGGGCAAAATTTGCGGAAGATTCCTATTTTCTTTTCTAATTGTACCAAAGGCAACAAATAATAATTATTCTGAAGATGTTTTATTCTAAAAATATTTCGTGGCATTAGCATGATAAATTTCTTAAACAAACTGTTGTTTACATTTGAAAGAGCCACTAATATTATCATCAAATAGCCTTTTTATCAAAACAAAATATATTTTTATGTAAATAGATGATTTTTAGTTAAACATGTTTTTAAAGTGATTTGCGATGAAATAGGATTATTGTTATACATTTATTTCCACGTTGTTATTATTTCTGTTGCATTTATTGGTACATTAGAATTTACTGAAAATCTTCTCGTAAAATAATTTCAAACATTTAAGCAGTTGTCTTTCTGTATAGATACATTGCTAATTTGATATCAATCAAGGTTTTAACGCCTGTACTCTTACTCTTTCCGTCAAATCTGTCAAACAGTAATGCGAGATACCGGACCGAATTGCTTGAAGCAAAATTGTAGAACGAACGCACGTTATCTACATGGTACTGCCAGACACACACGAAATGCGCACATTATTCAATTTCAGGCAGAAGCCAAACGCGACTGAAAAGAAGATATCATGCCACTTGTAGCTCTATGTGGACGTTCTAGGTATCATTACAGTCACGATCGTCTCTAGTGCAAGATCAAAGAAATTAAAGGTGCCTTGAAAAAGTTCTCAAATGCTACAACGGATGTCGAATCATACGTTCGGAAAAGGAGTTTTGTGCAATCCACGCTAACTCTTAAGCTAGAGCTTGTTATATGAATTTATGATTTAGTAACAACTATGTCCACAAGATGTCTTGTCCTTTCGTTAAGACACTCTTCGTATCATTGAATTCGTTTTCCCTTGACGCATTAATTTTTCATTGGCATCACGTGATCACCTTCCATTTAATATATGCACCAGTTTCTCCGAAAAATAACTCTCAGATTACATTTACTGCAATTTTTACATGACGATAGTATGCCTGACATACTATTCAATGGACCGTAACTTTATGTATAAGGATGGCAATTAAACGTAATTTGAATACTTAATAGGATTTTTGCTCTTTCCTCTTGTGTTGCTTCTAGAAGAGTCACTAACCTTCATAATTTACGCATGTGCAACACTGTTAGTCATTTACATACATTCCTACAATCTACGCAATATGCTAATTCCGGATCACCAAACGCATCCTTCTTGGTGACGTCATTAATGGATGTCCATAAATGTATTCTATGGATCAACTAAAAGAAGTATGAAACAGAGTAAATGCATTTTATTGCTTTTTGCGTGAGTTATTTATTTGACTTGTGTCTCTTTTTTATTTCTTTCTCATTAAAAAGGTCCTTTTAGCGAATAAATCCTACAGAATCTTGAAAATCAGGAGAATCATTGAAAAAAAATTCAGATCTTAAGAAATATATTAATTACTATTTCAGGAAGTTGCGATCTTCGAGAAAACAAAAAGTTATGGAAAATACAATTACTACATATATGTGTGTCAGATACAAAAATGTAAATCAAAATTATAATTTAAACTAACCCCTAATTTCCTGTAATTCTCTCTCTCTCTCTCTCTGTTTTAAAAATCGTAATAACTTCTCTGGATTGCGTCATTTCTAGATCATTCCATTTTGCATGGCCTGCGCAGCGCTAATGACGTAATAATTGGGAACTGAAACTGTTAACTCAAACCAAAACGTTTCTCTTCGTGTGCTTCCCTATTGGCTAACCAGGCACTTCAGCTTCTTTCTGTGCGCTGCTTGGCCGCTATTTTGTTGTGCGCGCTTTCTATCGCAATACTTTCCAAAATATAAATGTTCTTGAACAGGCACGACTAGAGTGCAAAGTGATTGTGGCCACGAACGTCAACTGAAAAATAAAAAATGGAATTAAAACTGTCTCAACTGAAATTTTCTTTATCTCATAGAGCTATTATGTATCGACGCTGCTCCGTCTTTTCCTTGCATTTATTATTACATATACAGTGTCTCACAAAAGTGATGGGACACTTGTGCTTTACAAAAGGAAACTGTGGTAAAACAAATTAAAAAAACATGTAAAAATGTTTTGTGGGTGTGTTTCATACTTATATTTAATGACAATTATTACATAACATACATTTTCTCAAAATATTAAATTATTAATTTAATAAAAATACAATTGTTTAGAACGAAGCAAAAAATGGCTCACATAAGTGATGGGACACTTACTTTTCCACCAAATATTTATCCAAAACTTTTACTTTTAAACGTTTTTAATACTTTATTGGATTTCCTTTTACTTTTAAAACATGATTTAATCTTCTTGGGATGGATTCGAATAATGTTTTTGTGATTTCTGGAGTGATTTTACACCATTCTTCTTGAAGCACCGATTTTAATTGTTTTTTTGAAGAAATGGTGTGTTTGCGAATTCTCGATTCCAATTCTTGCCAAATATTTTCTATGGGATTTAAGTCTGGAGATTGTGGTGGTGTTTTTATTATTTCAGGACAGTTATACAGCAGCCAGAGTCTAACGTTCAAAGCAGTGTGCTAGGGGTCATTGTCCTGATAGAATTTAAAATCGTTATGAAGATTCAATTTTCGTGCTGAAGATTTCAAATTTTGATTTAATATGCCAATATACTTGTACTGATCCATTATACTGTCAATAAAAACAAGATTACCAACTCCAGCGGACGACATACACACCCATACCATAACTCCTCCTCCATCATGTTTTACTGCTGGCACCAAGTTCTGTTTGCGAAATTTTTCCCTGGGTTTTCTCCACACCAAGATTCTACCGTCAGAACCAAATATATTAAATTTACTCTCATCAGCAAATATAACTTCATTCCAGGAATCAGAATTCTTATTTATGTTGGATTTTGCGAAAGCCAGTCGAAGTTTTCTATTCCTCTCACTTACGAAGAATTTTTTCCTGGCTGCTCTACCGGGATATCCAGTAGATCGAATTACTCTTCTAATAGTCCCAGAATTAAAAATTACTCCATATAATGCTTGTAAATCAGTAACAACTTTAGGAGCACTCATTCTTGGATTTTTTTTAATATTTCGAACGATAATTCGCTTTATTCCATTGGATAGCTTTGATGGTCGGCCAGGTCTTCTTTTATCCTGAATCATATGATTCTTTTTATATCGTTTAATGATATTGAAAACTGTTGAATTACTCAAGTTAACTGTTTCAGCAGTTTCTCGAATAGATTTTCCACGTTCAGTATGCAAATTAATAACTAATTTTCGAATTTCAGGCAAAGTTTCTTTTCGTTTAGCATTCATGGCTGCACAGAGCTAAAAAACACAAAAATTCCAAAACAAACTGGAAATAAATAATGCAGACGATTTTATAAATTATTGCCAATTGCTTTTGAGTAAAAATAAAAACCCCAAAAATGTTTTTAGACGATTTTTGTTACATAGTCTAACGGTGTCTCATCACTTATGTGAGCCATTTTTTGCTCCGTTCTAAACAATTGTATTTTTATTAAATTAATATTTTAATATTTTGAGAAAATGTATGTTATGTAATAATTGTTACTAAATTTAAGTATGAAACACACCCACAAAACATTTTTACATTTTTTTTTAATTTATTTTATTACGGTTTCCTTTTGTAAAGCATAAGTGTCCCATCACTTTTGTGAGACACTGTATATGAGAAGCATCTCCAGCGTTCGAAAGTATACAAAGCAAGCTAGAAAGTTAGTATAAACGTTAGTAACGTTAGTTACAATAGTTATTCAAAATGTTGAGCGATAACAATTTTGCTGTAATTTAAAATAATTATTTTCTTAAAGCCTTTTACACCTGACACAAAAAGTGACAAAGAATTCTCACTTTGATGTAGTCTCTACAGTCATAATTGGCATCCTTCCTCAGTCGAACGTCTTCGAGATTGAAAATCACCCCATATCCTCTAGGAGGCTTGATCTTTGCAACACATTCCTTCTCTTCATCTTCTGATAATATATCGGTGGCTTTCAAAATGCCGGTGGAACCTGTTCCACTGTGATGCATTCGGATTTTAAAATTAGGATGTGTCTTACATATGGTCGCCATGTCATCTGTTGCAAATAAAGAAACACAATTTAAAGATATATGGTAATTTATCCTGATTCACATTTATATTTTCCTTACTTTTCTATTAATGTTTAGACAATCTTACTACAAAGTTTATTTCTGTTTGAATATTATTTATTTTAAGGAGGGAAGAATCCAGTTGCTAAGCTGAAATAATTTCCAAAAAGATTCCTTTGATAATTAAAGATATTAAGAAAAGACACACAGTACAAACTATGTAGCTACTTTAAAATTTAAAACTTTCATAAAATAGGAAAATTAGAAAAATCGAAATACATCATTCATCTACTACATTTACGTCATATCACTTAACTGTATTAAAAAATATGGCGTAGTTACATAACATCAACTGATACAGGCTTTGAAAAAAACATGGCAAATTTTTGTAATCTGTTTTAAAATCTCTCTTAAAAAACTCTATACAGTAAATTTACTATTCTTGATATCAATAAACTATAAGCATAATAAATTTTAATTTTTCCTAATAAATATTCATCTGCACAATTTCAGTATTTACGTTATTTGAAATACATCTCACAGATGTCAATAGCTTTAATTTTACTTACATTCAAACAATGATGAAATGCTTTAAGGCTACCCCCATTACATAGACTTAGCAGTGGAAAAGTCATGTGTGCGTAACGGCGCTTCTAACTGAGATACATGCAAACCACTTCTACTGCAAGCGTGTCCCTGGAAGATCTGTCGATAGCCGCAATTTCATCGCTCTATCTTCATTAGCAAAAATTTTCTCCTTTTACACTATTTAAGAACTTCTCCCATAGACTTAGCATTATAGCAATTTTCAACTATATGTAATTCGGGTCGATTTTGGCCTAAAGACAAAAATTTTATACTCTGGTGATAGTGCTCGAGGTGAGGAAGACGGTGGTGGTGTTTAATTTTTAATTGGGTGAAATATTTTTGACCCCCCTTTTTCGACCCCTGCCACGGACCTCCTGGTCGACCTACAGACTTGCTTCTTGCGCGGTTCGAGAGCTCTTGGCCCACTGTCTATGCATATAAATTTAAAATCGAATAGGGAAACTAAGATCTGAATTTTCGGTTTTGGGGGGTGAGGGCCTCAGGGGGACCCCCCCCATGGTGACCCCCAAATTTTTTTAATGCAAAAATCGCAAAAAATGTTTGGTTCATAAAAAACCAAACCGCATCTAAATCGGACCACCACAGCCCGGGTAATAAGGGGTTGAATTTTTTCCATTGAGCCTATGTTAAGACGATTACAAAATACTTAGAGGCGCTGTAGCTTTCTAAATATTTTGTTTTATATTTAAATATCCTTTTATACAATTTTATGATACATTAAAAAATAACACATCTGGTGGGTAGACGACTGTATTCATGTAACATAAATATAGTTCACCCATCGATCTTAGAACTCTAAAAGAAAGGTAAAGTCCGATTCCCGCGATTAGAGAGAAAAGGCATAACTCAAAGATTTCTCTTTCCATGTATACTCTGACAGTCTTCCTGACTAAAAGTTCTGACTTTTTTTTCGCGTGTGTTTCTGCGCGCGAGTACGCGCTTTTGATTGCCTTTACGTTAGGTATATATTTTAGAAAACGAGAGACTGCAGAAAGATCTTACCAAAGCGTGAAATGCTGACACATCTCGGTGAAAACGACTACTTTTTTTTTATGGATTAAGTTTTCTTCGCACAGAAGCATCGTCAGTCCAGCTGTCGGGTAAACGAACTAGTACGAGCCAGTTTGCCTTAGAATCTTTTCCACGAAGGCAAACCTCCTTTTAAGAACACAGCCTTCATGTGCGTTGCTCTAATCAGAATATCCTAATACTCATCATTGAGAACAGTTATAAAAATTTATTTAATTTTCAAAATAATGGGTTCTGAATATAAAAAAATAATTTAAAATAAAGCTAATGACTGTGTTATACAGCAAGACTCTGACATCGCTGAAAAATTAATTGAGCTGCGTTCAAAATTTTATTCAGTTTCGTGGATGCATAAAAAAAGATTTCCAGAATGCTTTCTTCCTTCAACTTCTTTAGCAAAGATATCCTAACTGAAATCGTAAATTTAATATTAAAACCTACTATTACAAAGATTTTCCCAGTGATTAATAATACCAAATATTATTCATAAGTAAGCAAATTTTGCTTAGGGTATTAGTAATGTTGAAGAAAGTGCGACCACTATATATTTCTGTAATGAAAAAGCTATTTCCCTGAATTATTTTCCCTAATAATTGATTGAAACGGTAAAGATTTCGTAAGACAAAAAACACAATCTGACTAAGCGTTAAATGCAAATATTAAATCAGCCATAAGACCGGAAAAACATTTACCTCAACACCTCTCGGAATGGAATTTTTCAAGAAATGTACTATATCAGAAGTATTATTAGTCTCAAAATCACCTTTTGTCCGCATCATTTTTGTATCGGAATTACTTTTCAAATTATTGCAACATATTGGTATTGCCATGTATTATTTTTAACGAAAATAAATAATGAAGAATCTGAATCCATGTATGTATGTATGTATGCATGTACGTATGTTCCTGGCATTGTGAAAAAACGACGGTTGCAGGCAAAATAGTACTATTCATTCTTAAAAGTGGTTAGCCTCGAACGTTTTAAAACAACGCATAATTTAAAAACTCATGGCCTACAAATAAAATAACAGCAAACTTCTAAATTGCAGAATGTGCTTCTGAAGCACCGTTGGAAGTCACCTGATCAATATTTCCTCAGTATAGTAAATGCTCACTTATAATTCTAAATACTTTTATTGTTTTTCAAAATCTTGAATGCTTGCCTTTTTTGGAAGTATATTTAGGACACTGTTTTTGAACAAAATAATTTTAATTGATATATTTTATCATCTGCTAGGCAGACAGTTCATAATCCTGTATAATACACTTAATAAGCTAAAACCAGTTGTATTAAAAACAAAGCATGTGTTTTTAAATAATGAGATAGTGATCGAAATCTAACAAGAAGTTCAAAATGACTGGTTTTCAGAGTCATTGATTCAATGTTATGTTTCTCTCATGTTTCAAATCAAATAGAAAACAATTCAGCTGTATATTAAGCTAATGAAGCAAAGAACAACTGGCTGACTACGTGAGAAGGAGGGCTCCCGTTACCCCGTTTTTTGATGACATCAAAAACAGTTGTATACTTGATTTAATAATTATAGCAATCCAAAAGGTGCAGTTTTATTATAATAACCTCACTTTCATTTATTTCTCTTTGCTATTGTTAAACACACTAGTGCGCGTGTTGTCTACAGTTTGTGGAAACAATTTCAGGATACTGGATCCATATCGAAAGAAGACCCGGACCAAGGTTGATCAAGATCCACAACGACGAATGAGGATTGTTATTTGGCACTTTCAGCGCTACGGCACAGGCTTGCTACAGCTTAACAGCAGTCATTAGACCTGTATGCTGCCACTGGAACTTGAGTTTCACGATCTACAGTTGCCCGAAGGCTTTATGATATAGAGTTGTATGCCAGAAGACCTACTGTTTGCGTCTCGCTCACAGCAGCACACAAGACAGTGCTTTAGAATGACGCAGACAATATCTGCCTTGGAGCAAACTTCATTGGAGTGCCGTGCTTTTTACAGAACAGTCGATATGTAGCCTGGATACTGATTCTCGGCGTACCTGTATCTAAAGGCCTCCTGGAACATAAAACGTCCCTCCCCCATCGGAAAAAAGGATCATTATGGTGCTGGAAGTGCAATAATTTAGGCAGGCTATATGCTGGACGACTGCACACCCTTGCATGTTTTTGACAGTGGCTCCCCTGACTGCTATTGAGGTTTACAGAGGATATATTAGAGCTCTACCTTCAAATCTTCAGGGGCACAGTTGATCCTGGGTTCGTGCTAATGAATGACAACGCTCGTCCACATAGGGTTACAGCTAGCCAACGATTACTTCGAAAGTGAGAATTTTCGCAGCATGGACTAACCAGCCAGATATCCTGATCTTAACCCTATAAATCTGGATGCTCTTGGGAGATCAGTTTCCATCCTCCGAGAACCATCCCAGAATTGAAAACTCATTTGCTGCAGTAGTGGGAGCGACTACCAAGGGGGCTTCTTAATTGCCTCCTGTCTAGTATGTCATCAAGCTGCGCGATCTGTATAGCTGGACCCATACCTCATATTACACAATTTCCAGTACGATATCACGTGTGATTTTTGGATTTTTTTTGGAGCTTTACTGATAATCATGCGTACATAAAACGGCTTTTGGACGGTATACTGCGCAGCAAAAAATGGGACAGTTCTATATCTCCCGTTCTACTTGGCCGATTGACGAAATTCAAATTGCGTTTTTCATGTCTCGAAAGCGCGACTTCAGGATATGTATTAAATTTATATGCAGCATTGTTCAAATATATATATATTTTGACACAAAATCGGACTTTTTCTGAAATGGCATGCCAATTGTTTTTTTCATATTTCGATTCTACGTCTCAAATTACGCCAAATTCCAAAGTTTTGTAAAAATCGCACGAGTAGTTTTTAAAAAAATAGCTCTCAAAATTTTAGCTCCTCAATGTTAATTCAATTTCGTATGTATTTATTAATATCTCTCTTTTTATGAAATTTATTTGATTTCTTCGTACACAATTCGAAATTTAGGTTCATTCCAAATAAAATTCAACGATCTTTTACGATTTATTTTTAAACCATTTTTATAAATTTTTCGAAAACAATTTTGAAATTTAACGTATAAAAGTTTTACCATCATCTTCAAGTAGATGTATTTCTCAGCATACCTGCAAAAAATTAGAGTTTCTATTTAAAATTTCCTAAGGTACACGTGAATATATATATTGTGGCACTTTGAAATTTGGCATGTTTTTTATAAGCGATAATAACAGTAAATGTGGTTTACGCACTTTGTTAAAATAATTTGAAATTACGAACGATATGACTGTTTTTTCTCTCATCCACAATGTAAAAAGGCAGGAATGATGTGACTTTTTTTTTCTTCCCCTGTACAGTAGAAGGGAAGGAAAATGGGTTGCCAAATATTAAGAAGTTCGCCAAGTGAATTATTCTTGGCTGAAACTGAAAAAAAATCGCGATGTTAAATTTCTGAATTTCTCCATAAATTTCGTATCAAATTTTACAAAATTTAATATTTATGAATCATTTAAGTCTAGAATCGAAATATGGAAAAAATATGGTATATTATTTCAGAAAAAGTCCTATTTTGTGTCAAACTACGTATATTAGAACACTGCTATAAATACATCGAATACACATGCTAAGTCTCGCTTTCGAGACATGAAAAACGCAATTTGAATTTCGTGAATCGGCGCAGTAGAACGGGAGATATAGAACTATCCTTTTTTGCGCAATGTGGATTAATTTCTGTGGTTTAAACGTATATTCATGCCAAATTTCATTGAAATCTATTCCATTACTGTTTCAGAAATTCGATATAATGCGGAAACTTTCTTAATTTTGCATACTAGTGCATTTATTTTAATTCTTCCTCTACTATTTCATTCATATATCATTTTTTAGTCTTTTACGGTCTCTTTGGTTTTTTTCTTTAGAGTTGCGGTTTATCATTTGCAAAACCCATTGCTCTTGACATTATTACTCATATGTATGTTAGTGTTCCCCTTTCTCAAATTTCCTGTTCCGTACTACTAGTTGTAGTTTATCTCAGTGTGATAAAATATTAAATAAACTTTAAGTAATTTGTTTAAAAACAGAATCTCGATTTAAAAAAAGACTTCTAAAATCACTGCATGATAAAGAGCTTGCGCGCAGTAGGGGAGACGTCATTTTGCTAATCACTCTAGATTTCGAAGATTATTATTTTTCATTGCTTAAATTCTTTTAAAGTCGCGATATCATTGGAAAGAAACGGCTGATGTCATCAGTTATGATACGATAAGTTTAATTTATTTACATTGACGGTTTCTCCAATATAACATTCACCATACCCAAAAGAAAAACGTAATACTCACTGAAACCCTCTGATCTGCATTTCAAAGTTTATTTAGAAATGCTTTTTTTCTTTTGTGTCTAACAGTTTGTGCAACATATAAGTTATTACATTTACATTGCTGTATAATTATGTAACATAGATTCTTATATTGTTATATTATATGTACATTATTGTATAACACATAAATTCCTATATTTTAGGAAACAAAATATTATACTTAAAATTTCTACTGATCTTATTCTAGGAAATATATTTTTCCTATTTCAATATCACAGTTTCAGAAAAGTGCCTCGCTTGTTTGTTAGCTAACTGCGTTTATTTTTCAATTTAACGTAAAGTAAAGAAATGCGTTGAACTGCGGGGACTGTGCAATATTTTCAGCATAATAGTCCATGATTTTGTAAATGCAGTTGACATGAATTTTATTACGGCCATAGTTAGGAAGTAGTTTTTATAGGATTAGAAATGTAGTCCATAACCTAATAGTTATGTTTTCCAGATATATGTTCTTTATGTAATTCAATGAGATTCATCAGCTTTTACTTCCTTGTACGAAGTATTGTAATCACAAAAAATTCCGGGTGTCATTATTTCACCGAAAATATCCATTTTGACAGCTATCGAATGCAATTTAATGATGTTTTTCTGTGACATCTGTACGTAAGGACAAACAAAAGGACTCCTTTCCCCAAACGAAATATAAAACAAATATAAAATGGATTAAGAAGCGATTTTTTTCTGGCGTATGCTCGTAGGTAAGTATGTATGTATGTATCTCGCATAACTCAAAAACGAGTAGCCTCAGAACGTTGAAATTTTGTATATATGACTGGTGTAACATGTTGCTGAGCACCTCTCTTTATGGTTGCAATCGGCCTCACCAAAGGTATGTATATATATATATATATATATTCAATTATTTATATTAATGTATATATATATATATATATTCAATTATTTATACTAATATATATATATATATAAAATTTTAGAAAGTAGTACTAGAATATGAGAGACCTATTTGGTCAAGAATTTTGCGCATAGAGCTGCACAATCTTATTTAAAGATTAGAAAAAGGAGTAAAATTCTAAAAGCTCTAGCCTAAAAGTAAATCTGATACTGTAGTTCCAGAGCTTAAAAATAATACTTTGAACAAATAATCAATTACTAAAATAGTAAAAGTAACCGCAAAAAACTAAATGTTGGTATTGAGAAAAAACTCAACATTTAAAAAAATTAAAACACGTAAAAATTAAGAGCATATTCAAAACGCAAGCTAAAATTACTAAGAATGGCAGTAAATGGCAATTTAACTTAGCTCGAGGTTTATCACAGACTTATCGAATGAAAAGCCTGACAAATTCGAATCCAGCTAAATACCATTACGTGTTTCGTTAAACGACAAAAATTGAGATTGAAACATATTTACATTAAAAGAAAAATCAAAAGAATCAACTTTATACAGTTAGTCTCAATTTTTATTGCTTCTTTTCCCTACGCGCCTGCCATAAATTTAAAATTAAAACATAACCAAAAAAGGAAAACTTTACATAATGTTTGGTAAGGTGAATGTACAAATTAAAATAAACGACAAAAAAGGCCATTAGTCAAAATATACATAATTTTAAGGGATAACTTTAATAATTATTTAAGAAACACGTTCATTTCTCAAAAATGCAAATGTTATTTTTAAAAAATAATGGAAGAATGTCATTAAAAAATTCTTATTCAAAATACCTAACAAAAAAAGGAAGTTGTACGGAATAAAACTGACGCCATTCTTATTAAAGAAAATAAAATTTTCATATAAAAAAATAAGAAATTAAAACTCCCCAATTTATTTCAACATGGCAGGCTCGAACAGCATTTTGAATTCCCTTCAATGCGTTTTTCACGAAAAGACATTTCATATTTCGGCATTTTGTTTTACATACACACTTGACGAATCCTTCGCCACTTCCACTAGACTGAGCAACTGCAACTGATCAGAGAGGAATTTCGTAGTCAGGAATATCTTCAATTCAAAGCAATTTCTAAGAACATAAAATGAATTATAACCTCTATAATTGTTTAAAAATTCTTTCAGGAGTTCCAAGTCGGTAGCAACTATTCTCTGTCACATTCATTACAACTGCGAATTTATAGCGCCAATTATTACGTACTTTCCCTAGCACTGCATATAACATGGAGATGTATTGCATACTTTGCCGGTTTGTCATTTGATATTCTATAGAATGCTTAGGCAATGTGTGAAGTAATCGTTTCATACATTGCTGAGCAGTTTTCGGCGTTCTATAAAATGCCTAGGATATGTCCTATAAAATGCCGGATTTCATACTTTACCGGTAACATATTTTATTATATATTCTAGCAAACTCTTACAGCGCCTGTAATAATGCGAAGAGCTTGGTTTTGGATAGTTTCATGTTTTTGAATAGTAATAGTAGCAGCAGAGACCAGAACTTCGTTATAATAACTGAAAACTGGCTGAATGAAAAGCTTGAAGGTGGTATTCAGTGTCTCGGCTGCAACCCCATTCGCAACCATCCAACCTTTTTAAGAACAGGAAGTCATAAAAAGACAATTTTTCCACATACGTAATCAACATGTCTATTCCAACTCAGAATCAAGAATGCAACCTAAGTACTTAGTACTTTCTGCTCTTTAAATTGTCATAAACTGGAATTTTAGATTAGATACAAAAGGACGCCTATTTAAGAAGAGAAATTAGAAGGTGGTTTTTGATTTGTTGACCGACATGGCATTGTCAGAACACCAAAAACTGAGTTGCTCAAGGGCTTTATTAAGTGTAGCGTTAAGCCTATCTTGAGTATTCTTTGGCTCGCTCGCCCACTTTGCCAGGTCATCAGCAAACAGAGCAATTTTTATTCCGGGAATGTTTTCCAATGAATCGGTTAGATGGTTAATATAAATATTAAACAGTATAGGGTTCAAAACAGCATCTTGAGGAAGTCCAAATTCCATTTGTTTAAATGTGGATAAAGAGTTTCCAAGTTTCACTGAACAAAACGGCTGACCAGGGAAATCACGTAGCCAGCGCAACATATTGTCACTAATTCCCATGGAAATCAGCTTATAAATTAACTTCGGTCGTCAGACCTTATCATATACTGACGAGAAGTCAACAAAGGCTGCCAAAGCAGATCTGCGGTTGTCGAGATCATCCTTAATATTTTGGCTAAGGTAGGGCAGTGGAATGAAAACATCTATAGCCCGCTTTGGAGGTACAGATAAGACCGTGGGGCTCGAGAAACCAGGTCAATCTTGAGGCAATCATCATAATTTTTGCCAAAATACTTCTAAGGGCTATCGGTCTGTATCCATCGAATTCGTCAGAAGGTCTACCCTGCTTATGTACTGGGACAAGAATAGTTTCTTCCAAATTGCTAGTACGTTAGTGTTCCGGCTTCTGTTGATCAACATTAAAAGAACTGAACGACCATCAAGCCCTAGCTTCTTAAAAAAAATTCTGGGTGAAGACAGTTTGAGGCGGGGCTCTTTCCTTTTTAAAGTACGAGTCTTCGACTTCAAATTTCGTAAATTCGGCACTAAACACCAAATGATGCGGGACAAGACCAATTAAAACTTTGTGGATATTATTTTTAAACATTTTTTGAGTTCTCCTGGAATCTTGACTCAGCCTTTGCGATTTGGAATAAAACAAGATTATTGCCACAAGTGTAGTTGATTTTGTTACGCACAAGGCATGAAGTTATATTTTAAAATCTCTGTAACTCCAACTAGTTAATATTTTTAACAGTTTGATAAAAATTATTTTATATTTTAGTAAAAATTACATATCCTATTTTATTTATTTATGTATTTATTTATCTATTACGCCAAGGCACCAGTAATCCTTTGGGTAGAATACATTAACGAAATTCTTTCCAATATAAATATGTCTTAGGTCAAATATGCGGCTTCCAAGAAAAATATATATTCGCGAGCCTGAAAGGAATTTCAGGAAAGAAAAATAAGCAAAAGCTGTACTTAAATAACGAATAGGAAATGCTACGGGAATCTATATGTAATTACCATACCATGTAATGGTATTGCCAAAGTGTTTAAGCATACAATTCGGAATAGACAAGTCTGACATACATTCTGAAATTTCTCCGATCACCTTCTGCGTTTTTCTTATCATGAAAGAATTCCGATCTTTCCTATGTCAACTACTTGTGAAGACTTTTCGAACGTGTCTGAACTTTGCCCGAAAATTGGGGAGATCGTACTATCATAAGCCTTTTTTTTCTTTGACGAACAAAGTTTGCATAAACATCTCGAACAGTATTGCTCAAGGCTTCAGATAAAAGTAATAGAAGTTAATCGCAAATAAATTCTCAAAGTTCTAGGTCAGCGTTTCCTCATGAAACCAAAAAGAAAGTTCATTTGCGATTGCAACCTATTTCAAGGGCATTCGTTAATAAAATTTAGCTAGATTCTCTAAGCATAAAGTAGAGAGCTCCAAAGATAAAAGTTTCAGCTTCAAAGCATTTTGATTTTGAGTAAATTTACTGTTTAGAATAAACATTGTATGACCAAATTATGTTAACGAAACAAACTGCATAATACTAGTAAATGTTCTTGGTTAATTTGAATGAGTTTTGATATAGTTATACTTCGTGCCCTCAAGGATCAGCAAATCAGTATACCATTAGATACTTACAGAAGCAGGAAACAAGAAAAATATGTGATTTCTTCACCGTGATTAGAACTTCGAACCTCTCGATCGCTGGCCGGTTGTGCTTCTAGTTACACTGTAAGGTTTTAGTTAAACTAACAAAGTTTTATTTTAATTTAAATCTTTCTATCCCTTCTCATTTTCAACTTCTCGTTAGAAGAAGCGCGCGTTTTCAGCTTTATGCTAATTTGAAGTGGAGCCAAGTTATATTTAAACCAGAGGTAGAAACCTCTCAGTGTGCAAGAGCTTTTAGTCTCAGACCACGATCATGCTGTTCGACGTTATCCTGACTAGCTAGCATTTAAATTCTAAGCCATAGCGCTTTACGTGATTTCTTATTGAAATAAATCCAAGTGCGTCAGTATTAGTAAATCTTGCTACGCACCATTTAGTTAGTGGCCAACCTCGCGTTATAGCTCTCTGAGCGACGACTGTTTAATTTCTATTTAGCTTTAGCTTAAATTTATCCGATTGTTCATTTTTAGACCCAAATGTGGTCTTTACTTTCTGTATCCCTCCCGAGTTGGGACGTGGTTGTACATAATATTGATTTAATAAAAGAGGATTTTAAATCCCTTTCAAGTGCAGTTATTCTCCAACTTAATCACAGTATTCTACCACAGAACATAGCTGCATTCAGCTCCCTGTTCCAGATCAGGATTTAAGGAGTTCACGAAGATGTTTGCCAAGAATATGCACCGAACACTCAGTCCTGACAACACCACGACGACAAGCGGTAAGAAGAGGGAAAATACCTTGCTAATATAAACAGTAGCAGAAAACTGAATTCTTTCGAATTCCAAATTAACGATGTAATAGCTCTTTCAGGAAAAAAAGAGATTAATTTACAGCGTGCCTAGCTCTGACCACAGTACAACACTTGCAGCAAGTATTCATGCTACTGAATTAAAGCTGCTAAGAAATATTTACGGAACTATATTTCAGAAGCGGACTTTAGGTCATCAACCACTTTTTAAATATATAAGTCCATATATGTTTGGTTATGATTCTGCATTACTAACCTGTCAACAAAGTTCTATTGTGACGTTTAAATAAGTAATTGCCTATGATCTGGAAAAGAATTTACTCATTTTACATTAATTTCTACGAGGAAAATTGTTTCGGTTGACGAATGTCCTCGGGAACAAATTAAATACGCGAACCGAGGTTTCACTGCATTTTAGGCCAAAAGCGAGTTCGAGTCTATGTGAAATATGTGACAAATAGAATAACAGAAACATAACCTAAAGATTAGAATAAGAAATTTCGTTTCAAAATATATCCCGCCGAGAATAATGGATGCAGCACGGAGGCCCATGATGACTTTCTTTACTGATTTAGCTACACCCAAGATAAGAGTTTTTAGAAAAGATACACATCGTTGCTTATATTGTAAATATGCCATTCAATTAACTTGCTGAATGTGAAATTCTTGTAAGGATAAGTGGAAAAAGAAAGTAGATATCAGTAAAATAAATTTTCGAATAAAATAAATGTGCTTCTTTGCAGTTCATTTATTAAAATAATCCCGATTTACATATTTCAACTTAAACTGTTTCTGTCATAAGAAACAAATTTTAAATTCCCTCAGCTTTCATATGTTGTTTACCTTATAGATACCATGTGAATTCAGGTATTTTATAAAACAAAATTCAATGAAGATTTATTAATATTTTTGATTTTTACATTTAATTATTTATTTTATGAAGCAATTAATCAAAGGTAAATTAAAAGTGTTCATAAAGTTTTATTGCATGAAGTTTTATTCATTTGTAGGGATTTATATTTATTTTAAATAACCAGCTTAATTTAATTTTAAGTTCTTTCCTATAAGCCTTCATTCCCCTAATTGTCAGTGCCAGAATATTTAAATTTCGTAGCGCGTGTAAGCAATGCAAATTTTACCAGTGGGAGGAAAAGTTCAAATATCGAGTTCTAGAAGGGAAAGTTAGACAGTCTGGGAAAACTCTGCGCGAGTTGTAGCGAGAGCTTCGGCTTAGCAGTTATTGCTGGTTAAACGTGGAGTAAGGGCTATTATTTTGCTGCCACTAAACTCATCAACGCGCTATCAGGATACAGGATTGTCTGAGTCCTGTAACGTAATTCTACTGCTTGTTAATATCCTCAAATTTTAAGTTTAGTTCTACTGTTTCAGTTTCCGCCCAAGCAGAGGCGTAGCGTCGAGTTGATGCATTGTAAGTAATTTAAAGAGTGTAATAAAGGGTAGTTTTAACCCTTCTTCTGCGCAGTCACTACTCTCCAGATTTCACACAAAAGACAAACAGTAGATCTTAACATCTAGCGCCCGAACACTACTCGTATCCAATGCCAAATAATCAGAACGGAAAATCATAATTACAAGATGCAGAAGTCGTAGACCCGATGGTGACAAGCCCATTGGATGGATTTGGCTTCTGAATACACACGATGAGGGGTCAATTAAACCAGCAGTGGGGTTCCACGCTAAAAACTCCGTCACTTCCTTCCTGGAATACCTTGAGACGCACTTTCAGTTGTATGCGGGGCCTGAAAGATAAAAAGTAGCAATTGCCTCGAGTGCCCTACGAGGACAGGCGGAGTCTTCGTGGAAAGCAATCGAGAAATTCTTACTCTGGGAAGTCGGAAGCCTCACCTACAATTTTGAAAACTTCAAAGTGGCACTCCTAAAGATCTTCCCGATTGTGAAAGATCGTGCCAAACTTGAAGACGAACTGTACAGCTTTTACCAACGGAAAGTGGAGCACCTTACCGAGTTTATCCTGCATAAATTCAAACTAGTAAGTATGTTATATGGAAGGAAGTCCGATAGCGAAATTATTGAGATTATACTACCAAGATTATTACCCGCAGTACAAGATTTTGTGGAGCTGAGAGACCCACGAAGGCTGCAAGAGTTATTCAAATTAGCCGTAAAGTTCCAGAATCGGCGGATAGAGGAAAATTCAAAGTTTCCTACCCAGATATACTATCAGCAGTTCTCCCGACAGCCGGCCGTGGAAAGAAACATTTTCTAACCACGTCATCAAAGAGCGGAGGAAAACGTTTTCTAACCATGTCATCAAAGAGCAAGAATGAAAACGATAAAGCCAAAGACTGCTAGCGACCCAGAAAAAGACCCAAGAAACATCATGAACAAAGAAGACTTTAAACGAATAGAAGGGACAAAGAAATTGAGGCTCCAGATCCCCTGTGCATCGTAAAATCCCTCTAAGTTGTATGTAAACACTGTGGTAGTCAAAATTTCCCAACTACCGGTAATCCAAGTACTTTTGAAGGACGTACCCGTAAAAGCACTAGTGGGCATCGGTGCGTAAGGAACTTTTTTAAGCCACAACTTTTACTATTGAAATTTCCAGAGAATAAGATTGTTTAAAAATACTAGCACAGAAATCGTTGCCGCACAAGGGAAAGTTTGTGAATGCGTCGGGAAGTTATCTCTTAACGTCCAGGTAAAAAATTAAGTTTTAAAAGTTCTATTTTTTGTTGTTAAAAATTTGCAAAATAATGTTATTTTAGGTACAGAGTTCCTTACAGCGGTAAACGCCACAATAAATTTTGCGGAAAATTCCATTGTCTTGGATATGCTGCCAAAGATGGTGGAAGAGGAAAATGTTTCTGAAATCAATCTCCAGCATCTAAAGTAAAGTGAAAGAGCTAAGCTGGAAGAACTCGTAAGCAAATTTACTACGTTAATTTCGGAGAAACCAGGGAATACACAAATTGTTACCCATGCGATAGAACTAAAATGAAGTTAACCTTGTAAATCAAAACCTTATCATTATGATAAGGAAAAAGAATCAATAATAGAACACCATACAAAACAAATGTTAAGGGATAAAATAAATACTCCCATCAATAGTGAATATGCTAGCCTAGTTGTGCTATGCAAAAAAAGAAATAATTTGCCCCGTTCGGATTCAAAAGCTTATCGTTTTGCGATCGATTACCAGAAACTTAATAGCATGACTAAATTCTCTATTTACCCTTTACACCCTTTACCGGTAACAGAAGAAATAATAGAAGAAAAGTAAGGTAATAGAAGAAAAAATTAGGTCTACAAAATTTATGACTACCCTTGATCTTACTTCAGGCTACTTTCAAATAGCCATGAAACCCGAAAACGTGAATAAGACGGCATTTATTACAAAATCGGACACTTTTGCATTTTTATTCATGCCGTTTTGGCTTTGCGGGGCCCCGTCAACTTTTCAACGCGCGAGGGACGTTATTGTACGTCCCGTCCTAGAAAATTCTCTTTGATTTACCTCGATGACATCATCAAAACTAGTGACATTATTGAACAACATGTGGAAGATCTCCACGAAGTTTTTTTCATTATTAAAAGAAGCAGGTTTAACTATTAATGCCGCAAAATGTAAGTTAGCAGCTAAAGAATTGCGATATTTAGGGTACAAAATCTCAGCTAATATCGAGACTGAGGATTCTAAAATAAAAGCGATAAAAAATTATTCTCTGCCAAATACGGCAAAGAAATTTTCATCTTTTCTTGGCATGTGTTCGTATTACCGTTCGTTTATCCAAAATTTTGCCGATATTGTTGAACCTCTGTTAGTTTTAAAACGAAAGAAATCTAAGTTTGCAGGGACAGCGGAGGCAAACACTGCTTTTGAAGAGTTGAAAACAGCTCTAATTAATGCCCCAGCGTTAAAATTCCCAGAAGACGATGAGAACTTGGAGATCGCGGGTGATGATTAAGATTACGCCGTGGGTACAGTTTCTCAAAAAGGACACCCTTTGGCATTTTTTAACAAAACATTAAATCAGACGCAAAGGAATTACATAGCGACAGAAAGGGAAACGTTAGCCGTGTTAATGGCAGCTCAAAAGTTTAGGGTTTATTTTGGAAAAGCTCCAGTTACAATCTACTCAGATAATGCGGCCGTAGGTAGATTACATTCTGGAAAGAATTTAACTCCTATATTAATTAGATGAGCCTTAAATTTACAAGAATACAATTTAATAATTAAGCACACTCCCAGCAAAGAAAATACACTGGCCGACGCCTCGTCAAGAATTAAACTGGTTGAAAATTGGGACCAAATAAAATGTGCTATGTTAACTTCTAAAGTTTTAGATTCCCGGAAACCAATTATAGCTGAATTGCTGAAGTATCCAGAATTCGGTAATATCTATGCTTATTTAAAGTATCCAGATAACTTTGAAAATGCAGATCTTGCTGTAATTAGAAATAGGGCCCAAAATTAAACTAAATTAAAACTTAATTAATACTAAATCGACAAACGAAAACCACGAATTTAAACCAGTCATCCCAGCTACACTACGGTTAAGCATTTTGGGGGAACTTCATGACGCCCCCACAGCCGAACATTTGATGGTGAGGAAAACGGTGCGTAGAGTACGCAAGGTGGTATATTTTCCGCAACTACAGAAGGTAGTAACAGCGTAAGTCAGGTCCTGTAATTTACGTCAGTTAGTTAACGACGCTAATTATAGCCGGGCCGGGTATCTGAATAGTATTCCCGCGACTTTTCCTAACGAGATCCTTGGAATAGACCTTCTTGACGCTTTTGCCGAAAGCGAGTTAAAAAAACTGATATCTTTTGGTGATTGCAGACCATTTATCTAAATGGGTAGAAATAATTTCCTTAAAGCGAGCGTCGGTCAAAATAGTCGCAGATGTGTTCTTACATAGGTATAATCTAAAATACGGTGCACCGTTAAACGTAATAAGCGATAACGGTAAGCAATTCTTTAGTCAAATTTTTGAAAACTTGTGTAAAGGACTTGACATAAGGCATATGAAAATGGTCCCGCACAGACCGCAAGCAAATATCACAGAAAGAGTTAATAAAAATATTGTTAAAATAATTAGAAGTTACGTTAAAAATTATCATAAACACCGGAATGGCTGCGCTGAGGAACTAACCTATGCTTTAAGAACTGCCAAGCATGATAAAACGGGTAAAACGTCAGCTGAATTATTTCTGGGTAGGAAGATTTCGACTCCTTTAGACGAATTTCTTTTTGTCCAGCAGGGAGAACCAGAGTTTAAACAGGCAAATATTCAAAAGCTGATCGATGAAGCTTTGAAACATTCAGATGTAGCAGGACAGCGGCAGAAACTTTACTATGACAGAAAACGCCGTGAATCAGATTTTAAAAGGGGGGGAATAAGGTGTAAAAACAAACTTCACTTTGTCTAGTGTACCAGAGAATTTCGTATCGAAATTCGCCCATAAATTTTAAAGACCTTATGTAGTACAGCAGGTGGTTTGGGCTGTGATTTACTTAAAATCAGATTCGGGAGAAAGAATAAAGGCCAGTCCGGATCAGCTCAAGAGGTATTATGAACGTAAAGACTTTGACGTGTTAAACAATTTCTTGCAGGCTTCCGAATCAGAAGAGGCGGCTTCCCCAGGGGCGACTTCGACCCCACCAGAGCTTCCACCACCCGCCAAGAAAAAAAGAACTAACCAAACAACAAGATCTCAGATAAACAGAATTCCAGAGAAAAGTATCCCTCAACATGTGGAAAATCCAGCGAAAAAAAATTCAAGGGTGAAAGTAAGATTCCAGCTAGAAACAAGGGTCGCCCTGTTATGACAAGGTCTCGCAGTAGATAACCCCAGGATACATCAAGGAGGCGGCATACAGAAAGAATAGTACAAACAAGACCACCGGTCGGTAAACTGAAGAAGAGATCTGCCGAAGTTGAAGGCACAGAGCAAAAATTTAAACAACCTAGAGTTTGCAGGCAAGCGTCCTCGACGACCGATGAGCCCAGAACCAGCTTTTCGGCCAGTAAAAGGAAAAGACAGGACACGCCGCAGGACATCCTAAAAGGCGACTGATCAGAGGTCAAAATACGAAAAGCCAGTTCTCACCAGCGGACAGGAAGCAAAGACGGAAAATCTCAAATGTAAGTCACCTAACTTGGACGCAGTTCTGCAATAAAAGAATAGTTGAATACCAAATGAAAAATAGAGATAAGGGAAATTTTTTATTTTATATTTAGCTTTATTTGGCGAAAGCACAAAGTATAGTGTATTGTAGAAATATAATGTAAAGAACTAGCAGTTCGGTTTTGTTTGTCGAAAGACTATTTATATTAACCCGCCAAAAGATATGTCCTGATACAAGCAGCTTCGTATTAGTACTTGTTAATGAAAATTTGTTTTTAGGTTTGCACTTTTGACGAGAAAAGGATTCATTCAAGTAAAATTGTCATTTGATTCTTTATTGTCTTAAAAGCATTTGTTTGTAAATGTCAAACTATCTTTTGTGTTAAAGTAAATGATACTTTTATAAAAGTTTAAAGTTGAAAAGAGCATATATAGTAAGTATTCAGTGCTAAAACTCAAAATGTAAAGTTAATGCATTTAAAGTTTAACGTATTCATTTGAGTTCGCTCAAAAGAAATGTTAGCTAAATCAAACCAGGCGATTTTGAGCGAAAGCTTCGATGCGTTTAAGAAGAAAGTGGAAAATATTTGGTATGCAAGTGCTTCATTTTCGTTTTTTATAGAGTCAGTAATCAGTTTCGCTTTTTATAAAGATTTTTAGTTACATTTAATTTGTATTTCTCATTTCAAAATAAAAAATGCAGCAACTATAATAACTTACTATTCGCTTTGCATTAAATACAAGCAAAAGTATTTACATTATTAACAGTCTGCAAAGAAACATTTTCTTTTATTCCATTTAAGACTTCATATTCTGAAGCACATGTAAACTCATGTCTGCTCCTTTTGAATCTGAGGAGATAAGCTTGACAGAATAGAGAAAACAAACTTTTTTCGGTTTGTAAATATTTATCCACGATAAGAAAGGAGAGAAGATCAAGAAGTCAATAAGATTCTGGTTCTGGTTCGTGAGCTAGTTGGTACTATGCCAGGCTACTAAAAAAAAGAATGTGTATCTGTTAAACGATAGAAATATTTCTATTTATAACAGAACAAAATTTAAAAAGTGAAATGGGAATTTAGAGTGCTGATATCACAAATCTTTGTCATCCGAATTTGAAACTAATTCCTTTGCGAGTCTTAGATTCCTCCACAAAATAAATAACAAGAAAACCTAGGCCCTCATATTGTTTCGAACATTTAAAATTGAGTGTAGGTGTTAGATATAGCGATAAGATCATAGGATAGAGTTGAATGACCACTGATAATGTTAACTTCTGCTGGTCGATGAGGCATTGAAAAAACTGAACTCAGTTCTATTTTAGCGGTTTTTCCGGCAGCATAAACAGCCTAGTTGCATTTCGAGATAACAGTTTCATCACCATTCCTCATTGCTAGGTGATGACACTTTTTTTTTCCTTTCTGCAAGATTTTCTTTAATCGCTTAGTCTAGAACGGAATGATACCAAATTTAAATGTCTGTTGAATGAATCAATCTTCCTATCTATTTGAGTTGCTTAACACATGAGATTTTCTAAATGCATCTATCTGTCAGTGCATCGTAAAGATTGCTAGAGATAAATAAGTAAAGCCTTCTAAAACATGATTGCTAAAAAACCTTCAGTTTTAAACATATATCCATCTTTAAAAATGCACTGAAAAAAACGTACTAAATCACAAACATACATGGGATGAGAATTTTGAGTTTGTAATAGATGATGAAAGTTGGATAGCTACAAGTAAGATGCAGTCATGGCAGATACATGTCTTTATTCTGATCAAAACAATCCCGAAACATGTGTAGCTGAACTAAAGCAAAATGCGTGGCCTGTCTTTCATAATTATCAGCTTACGTTTTACAAAAAAATTGTAATTGATGATAGTTTACTTTGACTGTGGCAAAGAGCTAGAGGGCTAGGTGAATGAGGAAAGGAATCCTTTCGCACAGCTATTTAAGAGAAATTGGTTCGTATCCAGGCTACACATGTAGAAAACCACACAAAACATGCACGCAGACAGCTTGTTCGCTTGGAATCGAATTTAGGTCAAACTACCAGTGTTTAGTGTACCGCTCATAACTGGTGACAGAAAAGAGACAGCAGATAACATGTTAGCAGTACATGTTAGCAGTGCATGTAGAAGTATGAGAAGATGGAAGATTACAAATACTGATAATAAGACTATCAAAGTTATGGTTCTGAATTACTTCCGGTGGTTAATTAAAGATCTTGATTGCATACTACTTCAGTTTCAGTTTTGCCTTTATGAAAGTATGTGCATCATTGACATTATATAACAATCATGCAAGAGAGATTAATTCTGAAATGACTCACTTCAGAAATATTTAGTAAACTATGTAGGTTTTATACTGCAACGGAAAGGTAAAGTCCTGCAGACTCTACTAAATGTATAGCAAGTTATCGCTACATCTTAAACTCACAAGATACCGAAGACGGTTGTAAATAATGTTTTTACTTAGATTTAAATGGAACATAAAGGCACAACTTGTACTACGAGCAAAACTTTCACTATTTAAATAAGACAGTTGAGCTGGCTTAGATATTTTACCGGCATGTACTGAACACATCGGCTAGCGAGAATATTAAAGGCGAAATATAACTTTTAAGCAAAGCTGACGAAAATACTGCCAGCAACACGCGATTACCAGAAGTTCTTATTTAAAGAATCAAAACCCTCAGCTTAAATATTCACAAAGCTAATTTGCAATTTGGTGAAGTAAACGGAAAGAAGAAATTATAGCAAAGACTTCAATCATATTAGCTGGTTAATTACCATAAGATAGTTTAGAAATAAACTATCTTATGGTAATAGATAGATAAGATACTTAATAATAGATAGATAAGAGGTCTTAGATAGATAAGATACCTTAGAAATATGTTAGGAAAGAAAGGAGAAACAACAAATTGAAAGAAAAGACTATTATGTATATAAATAAGATGATACACACGTTTTTGATACATTTAAAAGTTGCCATCAAAGTATAAATAATTACAAAATCTCTAAAAACTTTACAGCCATTAGTTTAATAAGTAAAGTTTGATTAATAGGTCTGCTTTTTTAACCAAGCTGTCACAAAAGATATTAATTCTGATTATTCCTTTAGATTTCTGATGGATATGCAGAATAATTTCGCAGCAACATGAAGCACCTCTCTTTCGCAAGATTATATAAATAAAGAATATTTGGAGTTGCGTCACGTTCATGCGAGCAGTGTCACCGACTAGTGTCACTAGATAAATCTGCTAAGTTATTTTCAAATTCTTTTGTGAAATTATCTGCAACTCGCATTTGACCAGTATTGAATTTACCGCCAGAAATTAAATCTTTTAAATCCCTTGAAGGCTGCTAACGTTCAATGAAACTTTGCTTAATTTTTACAACAAAGAACATGAAAACATTTCGCCTGCTTTTCTTAAAGTCGTGGCCATTCACTTACATTTGCAACTGCAAGTGATATAATCTTCCTTTTAACTAGGCCACTAATGCAGCAT
>KK119645.1:54653-76492 GCA_000611955.2 Stegodyphus mimosarum
GGAATTAAAATTTTTTTTTCAGATTTCTGTTATCAAAAGGAAAATCCTAATATCATTCCTGAACGTTTTTGGCATGCATTGCTGCAATGTTTATTATGATGCTCGAATAATGTTTCCCTAAACTATTATTTGGTAATAGGACACTTCGTCGCCGTTCATTCTAAGCATTGGTGTTTCTTCAACAGAACTAGGCACTTACTATTTTTTATGTCTGAATAAAATCTAGAGATAGTTTAAAAAAATGTCTAGTTCATAATGAAGGTATCGTTATGATCATAAAAATATTTTTACTCATATTTCCAAATACATCATATCATGAAACAGAGACCTAAGCTGCGGTATCTGCTACAGTTAGGCAACGAAAACTATTTTTCTTATTCACAATACAATCCATCTCTGACGCGAAATACAGATATTAGAAAAATAAAAATTGAGGATTTTTTTTATTCACTTACTTTTGGCCTTTCATTATCTCTTGCGAATAATTAGTTTGAACTTTAACTGTGTTTTCGGAGATGCTCCTCTTTGTGCGTTCCATGTTAATATTACTGCTTGTGTGTACCCGAGATGATAAGACTCAAATCCTTTCATGATTTCCGTAATATCCTTAATCACTGGGTATTTCGAACTATTAACACTGAATTTAAAGCTCATGTGCTCTTCTAATTGCCTTCGGGATAGTCTCTAATTTTATAGCATGTGCGAGAGTACACTTCAGATTCTCGCTGTTTGTCATTCGAAAGATTTTACTGCAAATTCACATCTCTAATAACGTCGACAGTGTACCAAAATTTATATTATCTCTGATTCCGCTTGCGAAATTCAGGAATGCAAGTATTATTAATTTTTTGTAGTAATCATGAGAAGTAGTTTTCTGTAATTTCAGTTGTAATCTTCGCCAGTCTCTGAATCTTTTTCACGTAACCATGTAAGGTTTTAGTTAAACTAACCAAGTTTTATTTTAATTTAAATCTTTCTATCTCCTCTCTGTTTCAACTTCCCGTCAGAAGAAGCGCGCGTTTTCAGCTTATGCTAATTTTGAAGTACAGCCAAGTACTATTTAAACCAGAGGTAGAAACCTCTCAGCGTGAGAGAACTTTAGTCTCAGATCACGGTCAGTCTGCTCGACGTTCGCCTGACCAGCTAACAGTTTAAATTTATAAGCCATAGTGTTTACTACGTGATTGCATTGTGAAACAAATTGAAGTGCGCATTTCTTGCTACGCACCAGTTAGTTAGAGGCCAAACTCCGCAATTTGCTCTGCGAGCAAAGTTTAATTTAATTTCTATTTAGGTTCAGTTTAAATTTATTTGATTGTTAAGTTAGGCCCAAATGTGGTCTTTTACTTTCTGTATCTCTCCCGAGTTGGGAAGTGTGTAAATAATAGTGACTTAATAAAAGAGGATTTTAAATCCCTTTCAAGTGCAGTTATTCTCCAGCACAGTATCTACATCAGAACAAAGCCAACATTTTTTCAGCTCCCTGTTCCAGTTCAGGACTTGAGGATAAGGACCCTAGTAAAGACAGCACCATGTTCGCTAAAGCTATGCACAGAACACTCAGTCCTGAGAGTGGCACCCGAACAAAAAGAAGAGGATGGCCTCAAAGACAAGAAGACGAACCTGAGATACCTGCAGACCCTATTACAGACTTTACCATGTTTCTAAAGAGTATGCACAGAACACTCAGTCCTGATAAACATAGTTCTAAAGTATTCACTAACGCGGCTACAGTTCTGTCAGTTTTATGGCTGGAAACATTTGTAATGGATTCTGGTAGCGATGCAGCCACCTAGCCACAGAGATACATATGATAGGGACATAATCCTTGAGGCTTATACCCCTAGCATATGTGCTTCCTCTATGAGAAACTGGACGTCGAAAGGGATAATTCTTAGAACCTGCACATTTTCACGAAACCTACTTAGCTAGGTTATCATTTTCACTTACTACAAAGACTTGAACGCCAAACAGTAATCGATTATCGCTCAGATTGGGATCGCGTGATCCTTCAAGAGCAGAACTTTTGTCTGATTGGTTGATCTCTACCCGGGACAGAACTCCAGCCGAAACATTTTCGGCAAGATTTCAAAAAATCTTGCGTAACCGGTACATCGTTTTCGCAACTAGGAGGGACTTCGCTTCCAGCAGTGTTTTTTTTCTCTAGGAAGCCTTCCGTTTAAACAAGTGCCACCACAATCTCGATTCTCAGAAAAGCCCCGTCTAGCAGGGACCATCGTTAGGTGTGATAACTTCTTTAGATGCAATGTCTGATTTGGTACTGAAAACTCACTTTCATTAATCCGAAGTAGGTACAATGAAATGCTTCTGTTAACAAGTTACAAATGCATTCATGCCGGTTCTTTAGAAGTTTAATGATCTGACTTAAGGTTATGTTCTAGACATGAAAGGCGTTTTTAATATTCGCATCACTGTTATACTGCTTTACCGCACCACATTACTTAGACATTTTTAAAAAAAGGTACTCAGTTTGGAAGATGTCTTATTAATATAGCGGATGAGATTGAATCATTAAAAACATTAAAAACAAGTTAACTGTAATTTTGGTACCTGTTGCCGTGTGTTGTCATAAATCAGTATAGCTCTCTCTCTCTCTCTGTTGAATAATCTAAAATGTTTAATTCTAATGCCTTTCATCCAGCTGAATACAGTACCGCTTCGCATTGAAGGTTACGTCGCATTTTAAAGAGGTATACCAGTTGTACACCATCAGACAATCGCTAATCTCTTCTTCGGATGAAGGTTAATTTTGGACTTATGATTTAGAACTTTTCAGCACTTATTTGAGGAAAAGAGGATTTTAAATCCTTCTTACGTGCAGTCCTTCTACCACTTAACCACAGTTTTCTACCACAGAACATAGCTGCATTCAGCTCCTTGTTCAAGATCAGGACTTAGATTATTTCACGAATATGTTCGTCAAGAGTATGCACCGAACACTCAGTCCTGACATAACTAACAGAAATTTTGACATTTTTGATTTCTTCGAGGACAGATGACTATCTCATTCTCAAAATTTTGCTATTTGATACATTCCACAGTTAAAATTTCCCTTTTATAGCGGCGAAATTTTCCTCGTGCTGGAGACAGAGAAGTCATTTTCAACATTCGTTTCTACTCAGCTCTTGATCTTGGAGACAGCCACTGCAGAGCATACTTTCACTTCAGCAGCAATGGCGGCAGCTTCTTTCTTTATACCTGCAGTGACTGAGGCATTATAACAGGGATAATTATTGGCAACAATTATCTCTTAGTTGGCATGAACATTCGCTCCATCAACTTCAGAACTATCTTTGTTCTACGAGGGCTGTCTGAAAAGTTTCAACCTCATTATATATATGGCAATTCAAATCAACCGAAGTAAAGGGAAATTCTTTGGGCATCACTTGATAACTTCCAATCAAAATTTCAGTTATTTCGAACGCGAATGTTTTGTTTGAAAATTACTTTGGGAGTTGATGTGACCATTTTTGCAAAAATAGAAAAATTCGAGTATCGTGCTGTAATTAGATACGTGTTTTTGAAAGATAATACGTCTATTTAAATAATAGAGGCGCTGGTTATAGTGTACGATGACTCTGCACCATCATTTACTATTGTGACATTTTTAGCAGCTGAATTTAAACGTGGCCAGCTTGTGTAATGATGAACATTCAAGACCTACAAAAACTGCAACCACTGACGAAAACATCGTTAAAATCCGCCAAATAGTGCTGGACGACCGTCGAACCAAGATTATAGAGATAGCAGAGCTATGAGCATGTTCAAAGAACGTGTTTGGCAATATTGAACCAAGATTTTGATATGCGCAACCTGGATGTACGTTGGGTGCTGCGTTTGCTCATTTTGGACGAAAAATGTGTTCGAATGAACATTTGCACCATTCTGTTGACGCAATAAATCTGAGTTTCTTCGACTACCAATTACTGCAGATGAAACATGGATTCATCATTACAGCCCAGGAGCTAAATTAAGGCAAAGCAGTGGACTGAAAAGGCAGAATCGGCTCAAAAAATGCAAAAAACTGTTCCTTCTGCTGGGAAAGTGATGGCAACAGTTTTCTGGAACAGCCACGAGATTGTCTTAATGGATTATCTTGAAAAGCGAAAACCCATTATCAGAGCATACTATGCAACGTTACGTGATAAGCTGAAGGCAAAAATTGCGGAAAAAAGGCCACATTTGCAAAGGAAAAAATTTTGTTTCACCAAGACAATGCTCCATCTCTCACCTCAGTGATTGCAATGGCGAAAATCCATAAATTATGGTTTGAACTGCTTGGCAACGCCCCTATTCTCCACACCTGTCACAAACTGACTTTTTTTGATTGCCTAAGCTAAAAGAAGCACATGGAAGGCAAAGATTTTAATCAAATAAGGACACTTTGCATAGAAAAATCCGCATATTATTTGGGCGGGTGAAAAGGATGGAAGCATCGCTGGAAGAAATCTATAGACTTACAAGGAGGCTATATCGAAAAATAAAGGTAATTTTGGAGAAGAAATAGCTTTTTTCTTTGTTAGGTAGGAAACTTTTCAGACAGTCTACGCTTTAAGCATTTAAGGAGATCCATACATATTATACTTGTTGTTACGAGTTATGATCTCTTTAGAGAGGGAATAGGAAAGCAAGCCAAATAAACAGAAAAACTTGAACAGCAGACAAGCCAGCACTGAAATTTGGTCGAATATAAGATTTATATTACAAGTTACCAAATCGCGTACAGAGTAAACTTAATTGTAAAACTTAAATGTAAATTTAAGTCAATGATTTGCAGTAATCATTGACTAAAAACACTGAATCGTAAACTCTCAGTAACACGCTAGCCTAAGACTCTTCAGTTTATAATTTTCTACCAGCTTCTAGGGACTCCTCCCAGCCATCTTGTCATACTATACATTAAGAAGAGAAGCAACCCTACAAAAATCCTCTTAATTCTTGCGAATAAGACAAGCAAATAATGCCTTTAGGTGGAAAAGAATTGTTACGAACGAAGACACAGCGGTAAAACAGAAAAAGCTAATTTTACCGAATAGTAAAAATATTCTAAAACAGTATTTCGAGCTTCCTAGAAAAATCGCTTCTAGAAGCATGATTGTTTTTCTGGGAACATCAAAAATATCATCAAATAATTACAAATCGGAAAATATCACCAACTTGTTCATGTAAGTTTGTAATCAAATCTCTATAGCCGTCAACCGTCTTGACAATGCTTTTAAATGTCGCGGAAAACCTAAATTATTGTTCCAAAATGATTAGATTCCAGAGTTGAGAACCGTTAGTCTATTCACCGTTTTCCCCCTTCCTTTACAAAGACTAGCAGCTTATTACAGTAATACTCCAACGCATGCTCTGGTGAACTGGAGTTTCGGAAAACAATTAGCAGTTTTTTGATTAAAATAATAAATTCATGTTTTAAATTATAACAGTACGTCCCATGCTAATGTAGCAAACTGAGTAATTTAAAAACACTACGTGAATTAACGAACAAATAATTTTGTCTTTATTTTGTTTTGAATAATCGATCAATTTTTTTAACTTGTAACACAAGTAAACAATAATTTTTTATAGTTGGTATACCGTTTTATATGAGGCATTTCCTATTTTATGCTGAAACACGTAAACTAAACCAATAGCAGTTTGCTTAATGCTAAGTAAATCTGCAGCTACAAATATAATTTTTTCATATTCTGATTATAATTAAAGATTCTAGTCCAACGTTTGAAAAGTTATTATTTAATTACTTTTACCACTGTATTTATTTTTTTAACTTAAGCTGGTCTCACAATTTTAAAGGTCATTTCAAGTTCTACAACATAATAAATACATCTAACATACACAATACTTTAAGTGATCACAAATTACAAATTATACAAAGTTCTTAATAAATGAAGATAAAAAAGTATTAAATAAACAAATAAGAATAAATAAAATACATAAAATCTGATATTTATCAAAGACACAATACCATTTTAAAAAATTACAACCATATCTTTTAGAAAAGGCGAATATGTTAGCCGTGGATATAATCAGTTGTTTAATGTTCACATTTAAAAAGTGTTAAGTGTTGCCATACTATTTTTACATTCGCTGTAATATTTATGTTTAGGGTGAAAATTGATGAAAGTATCCAAGTAATTTGCTTTGGATATCTTCACCCATAACAATAGTTACTGCTTGGAAAAGGTTGTAAAGAAGGTTTTAAATTCTTAATTGTTTGCTCTTCCGGCAAGTTTATTCACACAGTTTATACGAACTGTTAACACAAATACTAATTCAATATCCAAAAACGTTAGAAAATATGAAAACGTTTAACTTAATTATTTTTTATTTGAAGTCGTCGACGCAACGATTTGTAAAGCAATTTAAGATAGAATCCTGGGTTTTAAAACTTTTATTTAACTTTATACTTAAAGTTGTGAATTTTAAGATTCCAGTAATAACAATACATAGGATGCTATAAGCCTTATTATTATCATTATCTAAATTTATGAATTACATTCCGGGAATTGTTTTGATATTAGTTTTAAGATAGTATAAAATGAATGTGCTTTAAAGCCATGAGTTGCCTACTTTAGTTTTGATGTTTACTTTAGATATTATTTATTGTTATTCCTAGCTATAGCAGTGCCATCAATAGATTGGTTAATATACTTGGAAAGGCGAAACCAAAAAAATGGCGAAGGTAAAAGGGCGAAAAGAAAACAAAGTGTGTAATGCCCTCTAGCGGTAAGCCAGCGCTCGAAAAGAGGACTTCAGTAATACATTTTATTCTAAATGTTTCGGTTTTTGTCTTCTCAAACAAACTGACATTATGGTTTAAAACCATTACTGACGCACTGAGCTGTTTATTTTCGTAAGTAATGTTTTCGATACAAAGTAATCAAAAACCGTCTGAGCAATCAACGAGCAGTTTTAGACGAGAACGCCATTTCAGTTCTCTCGGCGAATTAACATCGACATTGAGTTAACAACTTTAACATCAACAACACAAAAAAGTTTAATTCGCTCGGCGCGGTCGTCGAGAGTTAATATCAATCTTAATATCAATGTTAAAAAATTGGTCGTGACAGATCGTTGAAAACTGAAAACAGAGATTGGACGTTGTATACGACATAGTTAAATTGGTTGGTTATTTTAATTTAAAGGATTATTCGATTCCTTAGAGAATCGGGAGCTTACTAGTTGCTTCTATAAGCGTCTGGCATCTAGAAATATTTTAACAACCGCACTTGAATTGGAATGTTGTGAAATATACTGGCTTTTAAAATTAAGACAATTTGCACATTTCGTCGATTATTTCAAACAGTAATGGACAGATTTTTAATGTAATCTGATACGAACTCAATTTAAATTGTAGATGCACTGGTTTCCAAAAAATTACGGGAAAATCACAAAAATAGCGATAACTAGTTAAAAATAAGCCAGTCCGCATAAAATTTGATGTTGTCAAATAAAAATTGCTGGATAAAACTGTATTATGCAAATTATCGATGCTGCAATCGAAATACATCATCTGCGAGGAGCATAAAATTGCATGTTTCGGAACATGCCTGCAAATTTCGATGTGATACTGAGAAAAGAAATCTAGGATAGCCAATGTGTAACAATGACCTCCAGGCATCAGTCGCCCGAATAACTGCGTTGGAGTGCTATTGGGAGGCAGGACAAAGTCAGACAGAAGTGACCATATGGCTAAATGTGAGTCCTTCTGTTGCTTATAGACTTTGGTAACGATTTCTAACCACAGATTAGGCATCCACGAGGCTCAGCCAAGGATGGAGCAATCGATACGACGAGCGCTGATGAACGATTTTGGTTATGAGCACGAAGGTATAGAACCTCAACTCCGACTCAACTGAGATCCTCCCTTGCTGCAGCCACTGGAAGGTTGGTGTGAATGTCAACCGTGCATAGAAGGCTTCGCAAAAGAGATCTGTACGCGAGGTGAATAGCCATTCGTGAGCCGCTCATGTCACAGAAGAGAATGTTTAAGGTGGGCATGTCAACATGTCCACTGGACATCTGATCAGTGGAAGGATGCTCTCTTTACGGATGTGTCCATGCTTAACTTTAAAAACTATAGTAAGCGTTATTTGATTTGTAGAGAACCTGGAATCCGTTACCATCCATCAACCATCCGTGAAAGAGATACATATATAGGAGGCATTGTCTATGTTTGGAGAGACGTCTCTTTGATGAACAAGGAGACAGCCGTGCCTTTTCACATGAAACCATAAATGCTCAGTCCCAACAGAGATAACATCCTTAATGCTTATGTGCGCCCTTATGCCTGGCAATAAGTGATAATTTCCTGCTATAGGACGACAACGCTAGACCGCACAGGGCTCTCATCGTGGATGATTATCTTCAACAGCAAACAGTGTGACAGCAAACAAGACCGGTGATGGCACTGAGAGGCTATCACCGGTCCTGAATCTTATCCAGCATGTTTCGGATGCCTTACGAAAATATATAGCTGCTCTCAGTCCTTCTCTTCAAATACTTGTCACGCTTGCAACTGCTTTGGAAGAACAATGGCTCTCACTTCCTACGGAACTGATAAACAACATCGCACATCGCTGTTTGTATTGTTTCTAGGAGTGATCATACTCCATATTGAAGGTAATTTTCCTACACCAAACTAACGCATCTTGACTTGTTCATTTTATACACATGCTAATTTCTATAACACGATAATTGTGTGTGTAATTTCTTTTCGTGTTATTTTATACCAGGCGTCGGTAACCTATAGTACACATGCCAGATTTGGAACGCGGTACAATTCTCAGCGGCACTCTGCACCACTCTACAAAGTTATCAGGCAAAGATAAATCGCCTTGTCTCTCTTCTATGCGCCGTCAGGAAAGTCTAGTTGTCAAAATTTCATTACAACGCTTAATTTCTGGTATTAACACTGCTGTCAAACTGATTAATTTCATAGTATATCGTTCTTCATTGGCAAACAGTTAATTTAAATCTCTTTTAGAAGAAATGGAAAGCGGATATGTGGATCTTCCCTTAAACAGCTCTGTTTATTATCTTAAATGTGGTAATGTCTTGAATATGTTTATGTCATGCATGGAACAGGTTAAGGTTCTTTTAGTGAGAAGAATCAACTTTTCCTCGAATTAAGTGATAAAGAATGCATATACAAATTTATATTTCTGACTGATATAACTAAACATCTCAATAAACTAAGGAGTACAAGGAAAGAGCCAAACAGTGCTTCAACTTTTTTAATATTGGAAAGGCTTTGCTATAAAATTAAATATATTCTTCCGTGATATTAATACTAGAACGTATAAATACTTCCCAAACGTAAAGCGCTTGCAAGTATATTGTTGCGTGAGTAGGGATTTGTAATAGATTGAAGGTACAAGTCCGATAAAATGTTAATAAAATTCCTTCTTATCAAAACATTTATAAAAGAACGCTGGAATTATCTTCCGATATATTCGCACAAGTGTCCACAATATCAGGCAGGAATAATCAGTAGAACGCAAATACCGTAAATAGAAGGCAATTCACAGCGCATTTGAAGAAAAAACTAATCGACTTAATCGATAAGAAATCGATCGCGCTGCATTGCACGGGGAAATTAAACAAATATAATTAAATTCTACTAAAATTAGTTGCCTAAAATACAAATTCGTAACAATATTAACCTTAAACAAAAATGAACTTCAAATCTACGTTGGAGCACTTAATGAGGAATTTTCCAAAAGATGAAAAGACTTCGAAGCGTGCATGCCCTTATTTGCTTCCTAATCAAACCAGATTTATTAGATCCATTAATAATCACATACGATTTGTTAATTTTTGATGCATGAAAGTTGATAATTTTGAAATGGAATTTATTGAACTAACGTTTTCAGAACCATGGAAAACACATTTTATGGAATTACGAAGAAATCCGGAAGCTAATTCCAACATTGCTGGATATCAGTGCCGGTGAGATTTAATAGTTTGAAGAAAATTGTATGTGCTGTGTTTTCCGCTTTTATATTCAGCATCATGTTTCAAATTGAAAGTCACAAATTATACCCCTAATATGGAAATATCAAGTAGAGAGGTACAGGAACAAGGTTCGCATTAAAATTTTTATTTTTATTTAACTATATTGAGGAAATGCTTATACTTTAAAGCGTTTACTTTTTATTTTAATAAATATGTTTAAAAGACACATAATACGTAAAATATGTACATTTTAATATTTTTGTTTATGTTGAAGCAATAACTATTATTTACGTTGTTTATTTTTATGTTAATAAATATTCTTAAATGGTACATAATAAATATATAATGAAACTGTAACTCTGTATTGTTGTCGTCTGTTCGCTAACTCGATATGCACTACCGCATGAATGGAGTTCTTTCAAATATTTCCTACTATGCGGCATCCTACATCATATTGGTAGATTGGTTTGGCACACCACAGCAACAAGGTTGCCGACCACTGTGTTAGAACATAGGAATCTAGCCAAACATAAATAAATATTCTTCATCGCCTAGAAAGTCTGAGTTCTTATATAGACCAAGAACAGACTAATGATTAACTCTCCTCAGTTGTCTGACAGTAGTATCAAATCGAGTCCATGAATTTTATCGCATCCAAGAGGCAAGGAGATCGTGTATATATTATATGCTTTGAAGACGTCTGTCACTAACTGAAAAGAACGAGGTTTCTTTTTTTGTCACTGTTATGCTGTTTATGTTAATAAATATCCTTAAACGATGCATATTTAATGTATAATAAAACTCTAAATCTTTATTCTTGTCCTCTATTCCGTAACTCTTGCAAACTCCTGTTTTATACCTTATTATGTGCTGCACACTATGGATCAGTTCCATTAAATTCTGCATGCAACTTTTTGAGTAATGGTCACTTTTGGGAATTTTCTTAATTAATGATAACCAGTGACCGCACAGTCATACAGAACACATACTGCACAGTTGAATTTACGCACGCATAATCGTGCATGAAGCTCAACGAGCAACAAGTCTAAAACAAGAGGTTGCTACCTCTTCGAAATATTTAACCTATATAACCTATAACAAAATCCTTCACTTTTCCTGTTTAATAGGGACTATGTTTCTCTGTAACACTCACTTAGCTCTCACAATATTACTTCATATTGGAAATAAGGTAGTTTGTAAGTTTTTGTAGCATGCGGTTCCAGTCCTCCAACAGTGCAGTTTTCAGGTCTTGAAGGGTTCTGGGAGGGTAAAGGCGCGTTGCAATAGCCCTTCCAAGAGCATCTCAATTATGCTTTAGAACAGGGTTTCTCAACCAGAGAGGAATTCCGCCCTTGGGGTAATTTCATAGTTTCAGGTCTGATGTAGTCAACTTTTTATTTAGCTTTTCAGCATTTAGTTTTAGTTTATGATTACAAAAAAAAACTACTTTTATTCAAGTTTTGGTATTTATCACCTTTTTCTATACTTTTTGTTGTTTAATTAATAAAGCATGTTAAAAGTAATCTAAATCTAATTAAGTATAGATATATTTTTTCAGTTTTGGAAAAGAAGGGGAGAATGAGCTTTTCGCAGTGGTTAAAGTATGAGAACGCCTACTTTATAGGTTTAGGTCTGGTGATCTGATTGGTTATGAAAAACCTCCGTTGCTATATCTCTGGTGTTAGAAGACAGATAGAGGGTTCCTGGTTCTAAACTGGCATCTTGCTGGACGGGCGCGCAGAGCTTTCTGTCTTTGACAAAGGTTTTGTGAGTATTGCGAGGCACAGGGAAAAGATCTTAGAGCCCTGTGTTTGCCTTTTTGGGGTTAAAACTGACCCTCACTTTATTTTTATAAACGATAGTGCCCGTACACATACGACTAATCCGATAGATCCTTTTCTGGGAAGTGAGGATATTTGTTACTTTAATCCATGGCAAAGCAGCTCCTTCACTTGTATATGGTGCTTATCAGCCTGTTCAAGCTCTGCCGGTGATTATAATTTCGTTTACACATTCAAAGGCATGTCTCTCGCGAGCTATCTTCGTTGGGAAGGGCAACAAAAATGTAATGGAAGAGAGGAAATCAACCGTGCCAGTAAAAAGTATTATTTTGATTCTTCTGCTTACGCTAAAGGAGGCAAGAAGGGGGGCAATTCGTGTGCTGTTATTTTAAAACAGAACTGTCTTTTTCATGGTTCTGGTAATTTAACAGTTGTTCTAAGGAAATACAGTACAACTCGCTTATAACGAGCTCTGATTTAAAGAGAACCCGGATTTAATGAGTAAATCGAAAATAACTTGTTTGGTATGCTGTTAAGTCTATAGGAGCATAACTCGCTTTTAACGAGCAAACGCCGGTTATAACGGAAAACAGTTTCGTGATTCGTAAAATTTCCATTGAGTTCCACCTCTCCAGCTCAGCTAACAAATTCTTGGAAAAATTTCTTCAACATTCCGAAATCAACCGGCAGCTCATGATGAGTCATAAATCCTGCGCATACCTGATGGCATAAAATTTTACCTTGGGGAGTGATAAGGATTGAATTTTTACCATCGAATTCTACAAGTGTTATCCAGCACATGAACCAAGGGATCATCAGAAGTTTTATATTAAAATTTAGCAAGCACTTGATGATTTTGATGCTTCTCAATAGAGTGGAAAGAAAAAGAACAACCTCAAATGCCAAAGCGAAGAGATGCGTTTAACGAACGATAAATGGGAAAGCATTAGCATGTACAGAGGCTGTTCGCACATTTTTTAGATGATTTTGGTAAGCGGTAATAAAAAATGGTTTGCTGCAAAAGAAGTAATTGAAATTGTACTATGTTTTTAAAATTCAAAATTATCGTCTGTGGCTCGAAAGTTTTGTTTTTATTCAAAATAGCGAATTTAACAAAGCGAAAAAACGCAATGTGCATCGTCTTCTTCCAAAGCGTATCGCTCAACGCAGGACACGCTGCAGAATTCTATATGAGAAACACTAATCCAAAGAAAAATGGAAAACAATTGTCGCAATAGATGAAGCATGGGTGCATTTAAATGATTGTAACAAAAAAGAGCCATTTATTATCATAAAAGAGGAGAAAAAAATTTAAGTGCATGGTTCAAAAAATCGAAAGAAAGTTTTTCTAAGGGATTCATGATTGCTGCTGGTTTTTCTTACAATGGCAAGTTAAAAATAAAGAAAGTGCAAAACAATGTCAAGATTAACTCCAAATACTATCAGGAACATATTTTATCGCCAATTTCTCTGAATGAAATACCATCGCTTTACCCACAGTGCCATCCATCTGTGAGACTCCATCGGGACAAAGCTAGCAGTCACACATCAAAATCCACTGTAAATTTCCTAAAAGAAATGGAACAAAAAACTGGTATCGAGGCCATACCCTTCACTGATATCCCTACTAGCTATCAGGAACATATTTTCTCGCCCATTTTTCTGAATGAAATACCATCGTTTTACCCACGGTGCCATCCATCTGTGAGACTCCATTGGGATAAAGCTAGCAGTCAAACATCAAAATCCACTGTAAATTTCCTAAAAGAAATGGAACAAAAAAACTGGTATCGAGGCCATACCCTTCACTGATATCCCTACTAAATCTCCCGATATGTCACCTATGGATTTTTGTGCTTTCGGACTTTTAAAAACTGCATTATCCAAACGTTGTCCCACAACCCTAACAGGACTCTGGAAAGCTGTTCGGGAGGAATGGGATAGAATACCTCTTCTGACACTTCAAAAGGCATTATATTCCTGGAAATTGGGGTGTCGAAAGATAGTCTAGAATAAGGGATGTCGAATAGAACATTTAAAACACAAGAATTTTATGTAATTTAGTTTTGTGAATAAACTATACATCGTCTAAAAAATGTGCGAACAGCCTCTGTATAACCAATTGCTTTTGTAAGGCTGGATTTGGCATTTCTCAGCAGGACCAAATCACTGCGGAAGAAGAATAAGACGTAGACGACCAAATCACTGACGTCTTGGAAAATTTGGAAATGAGTAGAGAATTTGAAAATTATATACCTGTTGATGTCAATGTTATTATTTCCGAGGTTCCTACGCCTAAGGATACTATAGCTGAATTCAAGCTAAAGTAGATGAAAAAAGCAATAAAAGCGGGGATGATAATAATGAATGTGAAGAATTTCAAGCTGATTTTATGATTTTTTTCATGAATCCGTGTTTTACTAATACTCGGTTATAACGAGGAAATATCGCGGTCTCTTCACGCTCGTTATAAGCAACATCAACTATGCATATAAAAAAAACCGTTAGAATACAGTTACAAGTTCATTTGGAAATAGATACGCATGGCAGTTGACTTATTCATATACAAACAAATAATACTATGCAATATGTGCTAGAATTCATTAAATAAACACTGTTAAAAAATCTGCACTTCTGCAATACCAAAACACTTGGTACCATTACAAACACATAAATTATTATAATATAAGTGCATTACTGTGTTACAATGTTATATTCCAATATTAATGCTGTGACTTAAAAAAATAACATATGGAATCAGGAAACGTAATGCTCTCAGATCTGATATAATATTAAAATCCGCTGGAAGACATGGCAATATCGGTACACTAGGTTTCATAGTCTGTGCAGAGATAAGTATGGTTCCACAGGTTTGTATTGGTATTGATTGGTATTCGCACCAGAACAATTTCCCGCTGAATACTAGGTGAATACGGTGGAGTCCAGCACTGGTCGGGGAAGTTAGATATCCCTCGGCAGATGTTCAGAAGAAAAGGACGTTTAGCAGAGCTAAGTTGTTTTGCATGTTCTTGGTAACGTGGGAACCTTCCACAGAAGTCCCATGCAGTGCTACACGTTCTGCTGCAGTCTGATACCAGATCCTAAGCATCCGTGGAGATACACTCTACTTAGCAGCTATGGTTCTTTTTAGTGAGTTTGAGAGTAGTGAAGATATAAACCAAATCTCCAGACCTAAACACTACAGACCATAATTAGGATATTTGGAGAGGGCAATTACAGTTTGCCGTCCCCTCTCAGAACTCTTCAAGACCCACAACATTAATGTTGCAAAAGTGAAATTGTCTGTCACAAGAACTCATAAACTGCCTCATTCCCAGTGTGAAATGAAATTGTGAGAGCTGTATGATAGCTGGAGGGAACCACATCATTATTATCCTCTGTTCTGTACTAAATCTTGCAACCTCTATTTTTTAAGAACAATTCTCTGCCGAAGGGCTTAAGCACGGTCATGCGTGTGTATCACAGCTTGTATGATATATTTTTTTGTATTTTATGAAGCTATACTTGACCCAAATTTCAGTAAGAACTATAAAATATTCAGCGTATACATCGAAGCATCAGAAAAGCTGGTACATATTAATCTATGCAGAATGCACAGTATTGCGCTACATATGCACGTCACTGATTGCATCTGCCAATGATTATATAACGGTGGACGTTTGTAGAAAAGTCTAGAGCTATTTCAGCTTTGAGAATGGCCGTATTAGTCCAGAACATACTGCGATTATAAGAATGTAAACAAAATTATGAACTCAGAACTCCAATGCGGCCGTAAAAGAACTCTGAATATGGTCAGCGTCAACTAGCAAGGATCATTTCATGCATCACGATTTCAGTACTATCTCAAGTTACACGGAATTGCTTGGAGCCTCAACAAATTTCGCCTAAGAACTGCGGTAAAATTCTTTAATAGGAATGTATTTAGGTATCGACATCTACAGAATACTTGATAAATGCACAACATAGAGGTGGATAATTCGGCTACTTCTCAAAGTAGATAATGGAAATTTGATGACTGGCCTTTAATGGAACCTTTGACAAACTTACAAACGTCCCTTACAGTACAGGTTATGAAATGCTTTTTCCTCATTTAGAGCCATTCATGCCGAGAGTTCATACTAATGAATTTGGCATCTTCAGAGCAATGCGATAGCACGCTATAGTTTAGATTCAAATAACACGCCGTATAACGATTGTTGGAGAAGTTAAATAATATGAATCAGCCTAATGTTTGTAAACTTTGCAGGCCTATATTCGATGAACCGAATGCAGAACGAATGTGCAGAACCACCTTCTTCAGCTGCCTAAATGCAAAATTTATAGTGTGCATTTGCTCCTAAGTGCCTTTGAAGAAGACAGTTCTGGATTTAAATCATCGAAACTAGTCCTGAAAAATTTACAACCATTTCGCTGATTCTTGTTGTTTAACTTCTCCAATAATTGATTTATACTTATTAGAATCTGTTTGTGACCGCCTAAATCATCAGATCTCAGCGATTTGGAATGTATCTGGAGTACTACACAATGTGCTGCGGAACACAGAAATTCTTCATCTCATAATACAACAAAATTGCATCGCGGTTAACAGAGAATGAAACAAAATCGGACTGAGAAAGTACGATTTCCTAGTACAAAGTATATATCTATAGAGTATTTCCGCATGCTCATGAAGTTTTTTATGTTCTTTCGTACTTCTGTAGTTCCATGATTCTATGAAGCAAAAGCTAAGTATGAGACGAATACGCTAGTTTTTCTTGCATTTCAATGTACATAGTGCATTATTTAGCTGACACGCATGTTTGTAATTAATATTTAGTGCGATAATTACACACTGGATCTAAAAATGTTTTTAAAGTAGAAAAAAGATAAGTCTTATTCTGAAGTTCTGATTTTTGACATTACACACTGTTCCTTTATCTGTCAGATAAGGGAAGGGAAATTATTTTTGCAGCTCAGATAATTTCAATTAAAAGAAATCTATATTTCCAAAATTCTGCATTTTTTCGTTCATGTTCTTGCAATGTAAATGATCAGCACATCCAACTAGCAACTGGAGGATCTGTGAATCAAATTCCGGCTAAAGTATAGTTAAGTTTTCACGTTTCTTGCTCCTAGAAACTTAACAGTCAGTACATACTGAATAAAAAAATAAAAATAAAAACTGAGCTAAGCATTTTCGTAATTAAATACTTTATTACAGTCTTATTTATAGGTGCTCTATTTAATAAGTACTACATTTCAAGTACACTGAACGCATAATTTCCCGTTTTAACAAAATATCCATGGATGTTTAGAATATTCCATAACATGTTTAGAAAATTCTCCTGATATTTGATGATGAACACAGGAATGAGGAAAGGAATCTACCATTCTTTAACACAGTAAATCCATTGTTACATTTCAGAATGAATCTAAATGTTTGAAATTAATTCATACCCGAATGGAAAGAAAGTGATCGATAATATTATCTTAAAAGAGGAATCTATTGCTACAGAAGAGGTAACAAAATCGAATCTGAATGAAACCATCTTTGGTGTTCAGAGTGTTCAAAATGTATGTAAAAACAAGCTGTAGTCTTTAAGTTACATTATACACCTTAAAACAATTGTAAGGATTTTAAGTTCACTAACGTTTATTTTATTTTAAAACTTTACTATCATTTCTTATTTTCCACTTCCGGCCAGAATTAACGCGTGAGTATGTTTATGCAAATTGTACTTGTTAACGCTTAAGTATTTAAGTTGCGGCTTTTTGCCGAGAGAAAAGAAGATAGGAGAGAAAGTTCTCTTGCTACGAGTCTTTAGGTGAGCTCGCCATCAGTCACTGTCCGCCTTTAAGGCCAGACGTTTAACCCTCTTGAAAGTTAAAGACGTATTGTAGTTTTCCGCAGTTTGCGTACTACAAACGTAGTCATTTAAAAGGCCAGTCTTAGTGCTAGTCATCTGTGTAAGATATTTAAAAGTTAGCTCTTATTTAAATTTTAGTTAGTTAGTAGTCTTATATTCTTTTACGTTCAGACCACAAGTGGTTGATCTTTGTATCCCGAAGTTCGGGAACGTATGTAAAATCGATAGCAAAATAAAGAGTAATTTGAGCCCTCCTCATCTTTGTTGCATCTTCTACACGCGCACGAACATAGCTTTTAGTGAGCTCCCTGTTCTTACTCAGGACTACAGTTATGTATGCGAAATCAACTAGAATCAACAGAAGTCCTGATAAAATTACTTAATTTTTTTCACTTTAAAAATATAAAATTTATAAAGATTAAAATATCCTGCAGTCTTATTCTCAAATTCAAATTCTAGTTTGATATCTAAAATAAGTTTAAACTAAACAGTTACGCTACGCCTACTCATTTAAGAATTTATTCCCATATATTAGAATACAGAACATAAAATCATGCATTTAAAACGAGCCGTTCGAAACACAATGCCTGAAAATTGGCAAATTAATGTAATGAAGTGGGAAAAAATATAATATTATTTCATTATAAACTAATGTCATCGGAAGACTACTGCACTTATTAAATAAAGAAATGATTTAATTATTTTAGACTTCACTGAATCTCTTGCACATGAGCTTATAGGGTTTCCCTTATTTTGCTTAACAAATTTATTTTAAGTTTAACACCTTTCCTGAACACCTCAACTTCTTCTCATATTTTCTCGCCAGGATGTAAATTTAAAGTTAAGTGAAGTGAGTAATTAAAGGAGTAAAACTCTGAGTTTATTCAGAGCGTGTTTTCGCTACCCAGCGCACGTTTCGTTGCTACCTTGCTGTTACGCCAGTAAGCCTTTTGGCCGTTTCGGATTATCATCACGCCCGTTAGGTTTTGAGAGTCAACCTGTTAACAAGTAACGTTAACTGTTTTTAACATTATATATCTTGCAGTTGTTTATTATGATAGCCATTGATAAGAACACATAGCCTGCATCGATATAGACCAGCTCGATAAACAACGGATAATATTTCAACAGGAAAGACAGCACAAGTAATCTCAATCGCATGTCTCATACCATACCTTTATTTTAAACTTTATCCTTCCACATAATTAGTTGTTTTCTTCCTTGCTTCAGATCACACACAGTTCTTTTCTCATCAAGCTTGTCGTTTAATTTCGTTAACTGTTATACGTCACTACAGCAGAGTAGCAGACTCTGTACTGCATATTCTTTGCACTTCATACACGTTCTTTATTTTCCGATAATACTTCAGAATTACGTTGTTTGAAAGGAAACGTCTTATTTAATGCTACTTTAACGAGCACTGCTATTTAATGTACACTGATGCTTGATTCGTGGCAAGGTGTGACGGAAATGAAAGCATAAAATGTTTACGCGCTCACTCAGTGTGCTCAATGCTGCAGCTCCAAATTCAAAATATCCAGTCAATTTCATCTCTAATAGTTTCTCGGTTATTGAAATTCAAAAAAGTAAATATCATTTTGAGACTATTTTTATATTGGATTAATTTTGACTGAAGATTTTAAAACTCAGACTTAAACCGGGATAAGCTCATCACTGGTCAAGTGTATAAGGTACCGAACACAGTTATTTCGACGCAGTTCAAATCCTGATGAACTGCGACAGGAGCGTTTTCGTGGTTTTTTTTTCATCTTTAGAGTGAATATCAGAAAGTTTAATTAAAATGTTTTGACGCACAAGCATTAATTTCTCTAGCCAGGTATCCCTCGAAGGCACTTCCATAATCAACTAAAACGAATTTCGGTAAAAGTTTACAATTAGGCGCAACTTGTTTTTTTGGTGATTCTTTTTTGACGCCAAGATCAGCGGCAGAAAGGCACAGTTTCAAGATGGCCGCTACACAAAAACAAAATAAGAAGTCAAAGAATTCCACAAACTTGGTGTCCATGTACACAACGATCTATTTTCACTTAAAAACCATCAGAGAATTGCACAAACACGGCACTGCACATTACCTTGACTTTGCCCATGTACACAGCAACCTATTTTCACTTTTAAAAAAATCAGGAAGCTAAAACCAAGATGAACTATCATGGTAACCAGAAATGGGGTTTCATCACCAAAACTGAACAAAATTTGCTGCCAATCGAAGGCCACCCAATTCTACACTAGAGCCCAAATTTTAAGCAAGAGTGCCTACAGGAGATCATAACTCAAAGTGCGTCACCAAAGTTTTTAGTTTGATAAAAATGGAAAATCAAGGAGAAAAATCATTGTAATCGAATTCAAGAAAAAACAGTCTGGGTGCTGTTGAAAATATAGGAATAATCATTCTATATAGAAGTTTATATTTTAATTAAATCTGATTTAAAAACACTAACGGGCATGTGATGTATTTGAAAAGTACAAAATAAATTCGAGAAGGAGTTATAGAAATCTGATGGTGCGTTATGGTGTATGGGAGGATCAACAATCTTGACTTAAATACATAGTTAAATTTTGTTTTTGAAAATAAGAAGATAATATAATAAAATCTTATGTGGATACCACATAACTTCCTCGCATGGCTTATTAAATTATACACATTTTTTGCTGCACTTCATTCAGACTTATTTCCCAGAATAATTCTACCTTAATTAACCGATCACTCAAAGCAAGTTGAAAATGGCTTGAAACTAAATATCCCTGTCAATTTTTCTCGCACGGGAGTCAAACATTTTATTATTTCATTTTTTCACAACGAGTATGAAACTTTCCCAAACATAAGGATAGGAACTGGGACACTGCATTAAATGTTAGATTTCGTTACTTGTCCGAAATTATTTTTTTTTAATTTGACATTGCTAAAACATGAATATTTTCGTCATTTAAAACACTTCTGTAGATGGAAGGATATGACTACGACCATCCATTGCGAAACTAAGGGCCGGAAAAGGATTTTAACCCAAGTTACGGAGTAAGTATATATATATATATGTGTGTGTATAATAATAAAATTCCATAATCAAAAATACACTTAAAACCGTAACTTAAATTTCGACTTTTCTTTTTGTTTTTTTCCCCAGTCACAATTCTAAATGCATGTGCTTTTCATTTTAATGGCGACGATCTCTTATTTGAAAGTACGTGGAATTAAATCCACAGCCCCGTAGTCAAGTTGATTTTCCCGCCCTTTTCTACACGTACAGTTATTGAATGTTCTGGAAATATTTAAAGCGAACTGAATTGGCTGACGAGGCTGACGTCATTTCTTGGAAACTCCACCTTTCCAGAGATTATAAAAGGACTCGCAAAGGAATATCGGGGGGTATTTTCATTAATCTAACGATGGAGTAAACTTCAATACAAAAAGTTATTAGTTGTTCTTTTTTATTTACTCCGGGGATCTGATTTTTGTAACTGCTGTTTTTCATGGAAATTAATAAATGGATCCTGTTTTCTCTTTAAACTTATCGTCTGATACTTTGCGCTACGACTACATTTGGTACATCACATATATACGGGGTAAGTATATATATATATACTTTTGGAACTGACGATTGCAATAAAAAAGAGAGGTGCACAGCTATATGTTATGGCAGTCCCGTATACAATATCGTCTGATACTTTGAGCTACGACTACATTTGGTACATCACATATATATATATATGTGGTGCCTATGTTGAACGACAGATGGCGCTGACTTGGATGAGGGAACGGAATTCCATCTAATGTGGCAGTTGGCCTCGAGACGTAGTGAATGAATAACGACGCTAGATTTAAAGACGTAAACAAAAGTGTATCATAGAAGCGAACTAAATTTACATAAACTTATTTGTAAGAAATGTAAATACTTTAAATGTAATTAAATGTGCTGTCCTTTCAAGAAGTTTCTTAGATGTCTTTTTAAAAAAGGTATTACCCCACAATTTATCAGAAGTGGGATTAAGGAATGCTTCAAGCAATTATTGAAAATCTACATTGATGCTGATATAGAACGCCATAATTAACTAGCTGGATTACCAATTGAATGACTATTCGAAGCTTGAAGGTATGTAATTTTGTTTTCATATTTTAAAATGATTTTAAGTGACATTAAAAAAATCTACGTTGCATTGAAGAATTGTAAAGCAGATAAGATTAGAACTTTAC
>KK119645.1:80731-111473 GCA_000611955.2 Stegodyphus mimosarum
ATCCTGTTTTCTCTTTAAACTTATCGTCTGATACTTTGCGCTACGACTACATTTGGTACATCACATATATACGGGGTAAGTATATATATATATACTTTTGGAACTGACGATTGCAATAAAAAAGAGAGGTGCACAGCTATGTGTTATGGCAGTCCCATATACAAAATTTCAATGCTCTACAGCTAATCGTTTTGAGTTATGCCAGATATCTACGAAAGTGAATCAAATATAAACGAGCCTTCTGTTTAAAGAAAATTTATTTTATAGGAAACATCTACATTTCTATAAATTATTTTTCGAAATAATCTCCTCCTTTTACGATACATTTTTCCCATAGTTTTGGTAATTTTTTCGTTCGTTCTCGTACACGAACGAACATTGCGCACGAATGTTTCCACTTGTATATTGGTCTCAATTTGCTTGCCTTCAAGTACTTCTTTGAAGGGTAAAAACATATGAGAATCAATGCCGATTAGTCTGGACTGTAAGGCAGCAGAAACTGATGGTTAAACGTTATCCAATGCGTTTCCACCAGTTTCTGCTGTGTGGGGCCTGGTGTTGTCGTGGAGGATGAGATAATCTCACATTTTGCTTCGATACTAAAGCTTAATATCGCAGTAGTAGGCTGCGTTGATGGTCTGATGTCCGTGTAAGAAATCCAGGAGCAGGGCCCCTCTCCAGTTCCCCAAAACTGTGGCAAAACTTTACCCGCAGACAATCGAGTTTTGGCTTTCGTGGAGTTTCCTTCACATTTCCTTCTCGATGCTATAATTTCACGCTTTAATTGGAGGGGGGATGTAATTATGAACCCATGCTTCGTCACATGTAACGATTGTATACAAACGAGCTTCCATTCTTCTTCAAAAGGAGTTTGAAGCAATTGAGAAATGCGAACTCATGCAGCTTTTTGATTATCATTCAACAACTTTGGAACCCAACGAGCTGAGATTTTCCTGAAGCCCAACTGCTTTCTGTTGATTGATTGGGCACTTCCATAGCTGACACCAAGTTCTTCCAAAATTTGAAGCACTGTGCAAATTTCGTATCCCTTTCGATAAGCTTACGATCACGTGCAATGTTTTCATTAATCACACTGTTGCGAGGACGACTGGAATAACCTTGACTCGCAATACGTCCTTGGCTTTACTTGGATTCCTTACACCAAACCTTCGCTTTTGACTATGAAACGGTAGCTTCCCCGAACTGGAATGCAGCCTGCGGTAATTTTCGGTTGGTTTACGTTTTCACGGACGAGTAACGTGATACCAGCCAAACGGTTTATAATTAGACGTTGCACAATAGAGACGGCACAGTCCTCTCATTGATCGTAATAGCTGCTAAATAAAGCATGGGGCAAGCCGACTGGTGTGGTTCCTTATTCTAGAAAACCCCACCTAACGACGTCAACTGCCCAGATGCATACAAATACCCATTCCCATAAAGACTGCTATTATTCAGAGATGTTTCTCTTTTTATTATTGGTCAAACTTCTGAATGAATCTTCCTCTCTGTCGAATAAAGAGATATACATTTTCTGCTTTTTCCAATTTCAAGTTATTTTCTGTCACGAAAATTCAAGTTTCAGCTTTTAAAATCCTATTTCAGACAGCATTTAGAATATCTCTTGACAGCGTGCTTAGTTATATGTCAAGAAATCCAGAAGAAACTCTTGTTTTTGCTAATGCTGTAAACTCCACAATAAAAATATTATGTATGTCGTATGTAAAAAAGAGAAAATTCAGAAATTTTTCGTCGTTATTCTCTGCACTTTCCCTCACTTTTCTATTAAAATTATTCAAAATGCCTTTCCAAATTATGAATTTGTGTGCTTGACATGTATCAAATTATGCAAACTGTAGTTAATTCTAATTCTCACAAATCAATTGCTTTTAAACACTTTATTAAACTACTCTTCTCTTTTTTCCCCCACATATGCCATGAATTTCGTTTGCACCGTTTTACTGTATTCTAATCTGCGAGCCTGTATACCAAACCATTCATTTTTAAGACTGACCCTCCCTTTCCTTGAAGAGAATCGATCTTTTTTTTAATTAAAGCCAATGCCAAAGGAAATTTCAACTCTCCTATCTTGTGTGTGCGTTTTCTAAGGCTTGCTTTTATGTATCTGTTTCGCAGTCCATTAATCCAAAGTGTAAAATTAGTGGAAAGATAACAGATAACCTTTCAAGTTTAATGCACGTTTTCGTCGAATACTCGAAGCAAATGTTATCAACCTTCAGAAATTTGTTTCGAGATAGCTATCAAGAATTGGATGTTTTGTTTCCATTATCAACAGCCAATCTAATCGATAGCTTACGTCTTTCCTAGTTAAAAGTAATACCGTAAGAATGCATTAGAAAGATAAATGTATTAAAATAGTAAGTCTAATACAATCAAACTGCCAATCACTTAGGTCACTTTTATAAATATGTATAAAATAATATCAGACAGTTAGAGAATTTATTGATATTTGCTTTCATGATCAGTTAATATTAAAACACTGTTTACCGTAAATCCATAAAACATATTTCCTTTCTCATGCTGAGGCTATGTATTAGAGCCACATGCAGTACTTTTTTACGCTGTCTTGGTCTCCTTACTTCCACTATTTGATTTTAAATCAAGCGATAAGTTAGAATCGTATCTTTCGTCTTTTGTAAGAGTTAGCGTAAGTATAGGCTTCGCTTCAAACGTTAAGGGTTGGGTTGGGTTATTCAATTATGGCAAAGCACACGAGGGCTGTCTGCCTAAAGGGAGGGATGCCTTCGTGGAGGACTTTCTAAGGGAAACTAGCTCGTATATACGTTACACATGGGGAAAACCACGAAAACGCATGCAGCCAGCCCGTTCGCGGGATTCGAACCTCGGACCGAACTACCAGTGTTCAGCGTCTTTACCGCTCGGCCGCTGGTGGGCTCAAACGTTAAGGATTAAAGAAATTTTAAGACGAAAGTTTCAAAGTAAGCAAGAACAAAAACATAAAAACTAGCAGACATACGAAAAAAGTGTTAGCACATTTTTAGGACGACTTCAGGGCCCGTTTAATTTATATTTAAAGTGCAAAGAATATTTTTTTAAATATTTGATCTCATAGCCTTTTATTCTAGACTATAAGTTGCATTGTCATTTAATGATTTCCATTCCTTTTTCCACTACTTTTCAAAGACTGTCAATAGTGGTAGATTTGCGCTTCGAAACAGCTCTTTTCAATATATAAAAGGCACAATTGCTTTTAAACGAAACATAGCGGAGCTTCGCAGGAATACATTGAAAACGTATATATACAATTACCTGCACCAGTCTTCTTTTAATTTCACTAGAATTAAACACGTAATTTTCGAAGTATGATTTGTTACTTTTTCTTGATGAAGTTTCACTCTTTGAAAATCATCGGGATAAAGAAACAGAACTTCTACAAATAAAGGACGTTAAATTTTCTCTTGATAGCACTTTGAGTTGACTTTAACATTTGTTTTTCATTCTTCTTAATTTTGTAAGAAAATGCTGCGAGAATTACAAATCTCTTACTGAAACTTTTGTTGCATTGATGGAGCGAGGTTTGTACACTTTTTCTCTTCGCTTTCAATAAAAAATATATCTATTTTTGTTGCATTCATTTAGGTATACCCATGCTTCATCAAAGGACTCAATGTATTTTCTTTTATCTTCTGCTATATAGTTTTCTTACAGGATTCTACAAAGCGTCCTGCGTTGAATTACATGCCTCAGCAAAAGCTTTTGTTTTTTAGCTTTTTTAAGTTGTAAACTTTGTGTTATTCTTTTATTTGTTGTTGCTACAGGTGTATTTAAATGCTTTTCAAATGATTTTTGCTTTGGCGAACTTTCTATCGTTACCAAAGTTTCAACTTTACAAATAGTAGAAACAGTATGTACCTTTTTCCGTATTCGTTTAGTCTTCTTTCCAGGAAGAAATACTGATTGACGGTTTTCCCTTTCCGATTAAAATGTTGCTTATGTTTCATTTAGAAATTTTACTGTCAAGCATGTCACCATGTGTTTCTTCTTTGCACGAAGTAAAAAGGAAGTCTAGTAATCGCGAAAAATTTCAGGTATCATATTTCAACGAAAATATCTATATTGACCGCTATCGAATGCAATTTAACGATGTTTTTGAGTGACATTCTTACGCAAGAACAGAACAAAGGACTCATTTTCCCCAAAAAAATTATAAAACTGATTTAAAATGGATTCTGAAGAGATTTTTTCGTGGCGTCTGTACTTACTTCTGTATGTATGTATCTCGCATAACTCAAAAACGAATAGCCTCAGAACGTTGAAATTTTGTATATAGATATATAACATGTAGATGTGCACCTCCTATTTTGGTTGCAATCGGCCCTACCAAAAGTATATAAATTTATGTAGTATATATATATCCACTCTGTTACTCGACTCAGTGAGTTCAGTTTTTAATTTTTATAGGTTGGTAAATTGTGCACTTTTTGCTTTAAAAATAATTGAATTGTGTTGTTCTTATCTTCCGGTTAAGGTTTTTATGCCTTTAGTAAATCTGCATGCAAGATTTGTAGAATTATAAACAATTTAAACGTCGTTTAAGTGCGGCTAAGCCTAATCATTTTTCTCATGGCGGACATATTTGCTTACATTTGAAACTTAGGAGAACAGTGGATTTGTTGCCAATCTAGAGAAACTAAGCTTCGCAACAACAAAGATAATGCCTTCTTTTATTATTGCGAATTAAATCATGCTTCATCTATTCTGGAATTTATTCGAGGAAATAAGTGTTTAAGATTTACTTCGTAATTTTTAACATAGATATTTTGTGTTTCTATGTATTTTTGCCTTGTCGCGAAGTGAGAACTGAATTAATTGAATGCGAAATACTGAATCGTCTGTGAGAAACTGTTTCTCTTTTTTTTTCATTTCTTTTACACATCGTTTTAGATTTATTACAGTATTTGAATAGAACATGTGGCAACGATTAGATAATTCTCCTGATGATATGCATAATTTTTGTGCATTCTGATGAGCTATAAAATGAATGAGAAGTAACGCTATTAAGTGAAGCTAGCGTCAGAATGTCGCTGTGGTGAATTTTGAGTGCATTTATTCTGTTGTGGTTTAAGCGCTATCGATGAAGTAGATTCAATTCAATCCAAAACGTTTAAATGAAATGAAAAATACGTATAATTTAATATTCCGTACAAGGAAGTCATGTGGTGTACACATCAGATTTTTTAATTATGGAATATGAATATTTCTCATCGGAAAGACAAAAACATACTCTTCAATCCACAGCTTGTTCACTCACGACAGTTTACGAAAATTTGTTTTGTTTGCATTTACGCACATTTTAAAAGACGAATCAACTGAAAATTATCAAACGATATTTTTTATTTCGAATAAAAGTTGTTGCCAGAAATGTTTACTTTTAAACATTTGCTTGCTTAAATTCTTCATTGAAATCGTTTTAAAATGTGTAAACAACGACTGTAGATTATGCAATGATTTATTGCATGTTTCCCCAAAGTTTGTATATCTTCTTCCCATGGGATACATATAAAAAGTGACTATCAGAAAACATACCTTTGATAGTGTAATGAGGTAAACAGCCTTTCTGCCTGGATAAATAAGAGTAACAGATTTACTGTGGGATATACCTTCTTCAGGCCTATGCAGGATTACCCTTCCTCATTTATACTCCAATTAAATTATTTGATACTTCCGTTCAAAGCAAAGACTACACAGCAAAGTTCCGTTGCAACACATTTAACACTTTCAACCATAGGAAGGCAAACAAAAGCGATCCCACAAAAAATACGTGTCTCTCTACAAATATGTCCCACATGTACTAAAATGATTCCTGCCCAGATACCAATGCTGCCATCTTGGTAAGTATTCCGTTTAACAATATTCGATTAGATGCATTTCTCTCTCCAGATCACAACACACGAAGGACACTAAGATTGAACTTGAATTCATCTGTGAATATTGCTGAATTCTATTCCCCTGTTTTCTATGTGACGTGCTCTCTTGGTCATCTCAGTCGCTATGCTGTTCGTGAAAGAATGACGGGAATAAAAATCAACAGATTTCTTGACAAACAGTCTATGTGAAGTCTTCACCTTATACACTCTTTTGGAAAAAAATCAAAGCACCATGAAGGAAGTAGTTGTTTTTGATGAAATTGAATATGTGTATAGCTCATACACACATAACAAAATGATTAAAAAATCCAGGTCATAGTACTTGTTCATGGCTCACAATCACCCATTGAGTATTCAAATTAGTAGTTGGTCAAACCGCCCCTGGCAACAATGCATGCTTGAATTCGTCGCGGCAAGGAGTGGTAGAAGTTCCAAATGTGATCCTGCTTCGAATTTGGAAGGCATTCTTCCAGGCATTCGTCAGTTGTCGCTCCACATCTGCGATATCTTGTGGTGACCGAATATGGTGGCCTACCTGTCCCAGACATGCTCGATTGCTGAAAGGTCTGCTGGCCAAAGAAGAGTATCAACTGCACGAAGACAGTCCAGAGATATGCCAGCGGTATGTGGCCTGGCATTGTTGGAAAATGGCCCCAGGGTGACGTGCCATGAAGGGTGATGCAATCGGCCGCAGAATGGTATCAACATATCGTTGAGCTGTTAAAGATATACGGAGGATGACTAAAGATGACCTGTTGTCATAAGAAATAGCGCCCCACGCCATCACACCAGGGGTTATGGCTCTGTGCCTTTGTAAAACAAAGGCTGATTGGGACCGCTGGCTCTGTCCTCTCCAGGCACGAACACGGTGGTCATCTGCTTCAAGAGTGAAGCGGGATTCATCGCTGAACACTATACGATGCCACTCTGATGCCTGCCATGAGATCGGCTGCGACGCCACTCCAGACGACTCCGCGGATGTTGTGGGGTCAAAGGCGAACGTCTTAAAGGCCTCTGTGAGCGTAACTCCGCCTCAGACAAGCGCGGTGAGATGGTGGACGGTACCACGGGAGGTATAGACGTGGCTGTAATGCGTTGAATATTCGACAATGATACCGTTGGGGCGGTTCTGGCCTGGCGAACAATCATCCTATCTTGCCTCGCATTTGTGCTCCTTGGCCTTCCAGAGTCTTCATTTCGTCGGCAATTTCCTTGTAGCAACCATTGCTGCCAACATCTTTGCACAATAGTGTGTGTACGTTTCAGGTGACGGCCTATTGCTCGGTATGATAACCCGGCTTTACGCTACCCTACAATGCGACCACGTTCGAAGATGTTTAGTTGTTTGCAAGGTCTTCGATATCGTCGTAATGGCATCTTTAGTTGCTTCTTTATGGAATTACAATGGCAGCAACAAAAAAAAAGATAAATTTTCCACCTCTGTTACTGGTTTTATGCTTTGCGAATTGCGCACTAGAAATGCGCGCTATGATCACAATTCCTGTTCATTTGCCTTGAAACTTTGATCATTTGCATGTTCGATCAAGTTGTTTTTGCACACCAAATTTCGTCACGATCGCAAAAGTCTTTCTTGGTGTTTCGATTTTTTTGCTAAAAAGTGTAATAGAAGCAAATGTTATCTTCTTGCAGAAACAAATTTATCGGCAAGAAGCTGACGCATCGTCGTGTTTCGTTGTCTCCTATCCTAAAGAACTAGGAAACGTTATCACTGTGTAACAGCCTAAAAGTGGTCACCTAGGCACTGCACATTCACTGAAAATCTGGTTCTATAATTTTTGGTTGATAACGCGGTTGATATTCAGTCGCCTTGCCATTCCTTGCTATTTCCACTCAACCAAGTTTGTGGCAGAATCCGTCAAATGATTTCTCTGAGATATCGTTTCCAGTATTTCACAGAAAAGTTTTCAAAAAACCAAAATACATTTTAGAAATCAGACCTTTTCAGACATGAAATATCGTTATACATCACTGAGTTCAGATTTAAATAACAATGTTTTCTAAATAATTAGTCGATTGCGTCCATTTTCTGTTCCCTTCATAATCATTTACCTCTTCTCTAAATTGTTCTTTAAATCTTTAGAATTTATTATTTCAATAATCATACTAAAAAGTATTTGTTCCTTAATTTTCTGAGGAAACAGATTGTTTGGACAAACTTCAACTGTTATTTTACTGAAAAAGACTCGTACTGACTTATCCCGTTCTCTGTCGATTTGCTTTAGTCGCAGTACGTTTCTTGTCATATCGTCCATATTGTATTCTTGAAAGCTCTTTTCAAACAAAATTCATAAAGTTCGTAATAGGTATACAACTTAATGTACTGGGTGATCCAAAAATAACAAAAAAGTAAAATTTCAATTATTCGACAAGTATGGACAATGCAGTTTTCCTAGAAAACCGTAGAAAGACATGGAATTGTTTAACAAAAAAACATTTAATTACAAGAATAGTTAGAGTTTTCACTGGCAAATGGCGCTATAGCAGTCTCAGAGAACTGGCACTGCATATGCAACTGAGTGACAATTATTCGGGGATCATCCTCAAAAAACATTCTTACAAAATCCAACATATACAGGAAGTAGAAGCAAACGATTTCAAGAGACATCGTGAACTTTGTCAACTGGCTATCAAAGTTCCCGTGGACAGAGACGCACATTTCGCTTGAAATAGAAGTCTAAATGGACACAAGTGTTGCATTTGAATGAAAGGTGAACTTATACGCGATTGTGGAAACTTCTTTGCATCCGCCAAAGATGACAGCATAGTGCGGGTTCACTCCGTCATTCATTATAAGCTTCGTTTCCTTTGAAGAATACCATAGCGGTATGTTTAGAACGGTTTCTATCATGGTCGAGCTTTATGAAGAGTTTTTAAGAAAACTTTTTTCCACATTATATAATAGGTAAGTAGCGCAATTCGTGCATAATGTTGCGTGGTACAGCGCAACATTCATACACGATGTTCGCTCCATGTAGGTTTTTTCCAATGTCTGCTATGATCAACATTTAACGAAGACCATGTCTTCAGTCTTTCTTTACCGCCCAAATGACCACCAAAGTTTCCAAACCCGGCAATTTTATGATTTTTATTTATGAGGCTACTTGAACGTGCAGGTGTACAGAGGTTGACTGTTGTCATTGTACATACTGAAAGAAGTTATTCACTGTCTTGTGACACAAGTACAGATAAAACCCTTTTAGATGATATACATATTATCGTGCCACATATGACAGCTATTCTCATAAATGATGCTCATCACTTTAAATATATAGAATCCGAGCCGCATTACATCACATTAAATATATGGAATCCGTGCTGCGCTACTATACGAACTTGTGGATGACCGATACCCTGGTTAGCTACGATAGCCAAAGACTGAAATATATAGCTGCAAAAAACATATATCATGCCCACATTTACATCGATCATGTACGCCACCATGACCAGCATGTACGCAAACGTCAGCAGCACGTATACATCAACAATAACAAAAAAAATACAGTGGGACTTACGAAGATCGTAGTGACATCATAGTTATCTCCACTGGACAAAAGTATATGTTGACGACACTGGCAAATATATCATCGACAAGCTCGGAAAAGAGGTTGCCAATGACAACAACGCCGATACTCAAGATATTCTATTACCTCGCTCTTATTAGCATTAGTTTGAATGCAATGTCCATACTCTAATGCAAGAAGAATGAAACACTATACAACATGGCAGACACACTAATTACTACATACCAAAAGTAAATATATACCAAACGATCTCCATTCAACACGCTACCTCAGCGAACAAGAACCCTTCCCGACACATTTCTACAAATTTTTAATTTCAAATACTCACTTTTGCAAACATGGCGAGTAAGGTACACTCCAGAGCACTACTTAACAAGCTTCCAAATAATAACAGAAAAGCTCCATATGAAGTTGCCGAACAACAATTCACAAGAATTCCTCAGATATCAAAATAAGGAAAAAAACCTAATACCGAAAGTCTGCAAGATAGAAATCTCCCGATACAAAAAGGAACTGTGTTACGCTCGCAACAATATATCTCAGGGCACGATAGATATAACAACATGTATATTGCAGCACAGCAGTGCTTCCTAAATGGACAATATGCAAATGAATGTATGCTCCGTGCGTTGTCTCGCTCGATAATGGTGGACATGAAGTAAAAACCTATTAACATATGGTAAATAGACAGTACCCCGTCCTCTGTCAGTAGTCAACGTCAGTGGGTAGCGGCACTGGCTGTTAATAATGGTGGCATGAATAATAATGGCACGGATCCTGGATAAGGTCTAGATTTTTCTAAGCGTTTAAATGGCATAGGTCGAAATATACTCAAAATACTGGAGAGCCGAAAGTTCTCTCGAGACGTTTAATGATAGACGAAGAGCAGAGAGAGGCCGTCAGATGGGTCCCTCCTGATATTCTCCATCAAAATTGGGCGAAGCTGTACAATTAGTGTGGTAGAGACTATATCCATAAAACCTTTTTGTCCTGCCCATTTCTTCCTGTCCTATCTTATGCGCTTCTGATACAAATGAAGAACTACTAGCCAACGAAAAATGAAACTATTCTGTCAAAAAAACACTTTGTTATTAAAAGAAATCCTATTTTTTTCATTGCATTTCTATTAAATTCGTATCTCGCTATTGTCTATGCTTTACGAATTAGTGAATTTTTACATGTTCTATTTCTTTTGAATCACCCAGTATATTCGCTAGGAGATATTGTAATGAAATGGACGCAAAGTCTTCCATTTCATTGTAGTACCTTCTCATCAGGAAATTAGGTGAATCCCAAAATACATTTACTGATGTTTTACGTGGATATGAAATCAAACAAAGGCATTTCAGTTTGTAGCCAAGAATCTTATCTCGTTATCTGAAGTAATCCAGGTTCTCTTACATCATTTTTTCTATCCTCTCTTTCACATACAGATGTACCAGTTTAAACTGCAATCCAAAAGCGTACTTAGTGAATCTGAATGAATTTAATCGAGGTACTTCATATCATTACAGATCAATACAACACAATTCAATAAAAACAAAAGATGAATATCAGTAGGTAGATTTAAGGACGTTTGACGCAGTAGATTTCTAAGAATGACAGAGTTAATGCGGAAAGTCCTCGTGAAGCCTCACTGAGAAATATTCACACACATAAATCTTACTCTTCCACGAAAGCCGATTTTAAGTCATCAAATATAAATTAGGTGTACATTTCTTCCAGGAAATACTGTCCTTTTCGAGGAAATCTTGGATGAAGCGAAGTGTCGCAGCATAGTTGTCCATATAAACAAAATGGGCTTACACAGAGGACATCCTAAAAAGCCTTGAACAAGATCTAACAGAATGTCATACCTGTATTGCAAAATGAAGGTAAAATCTAAATATCTGGTGTGAACACTATATGACTTCCTTGTATAGCCTATTAAATTATACACATTTTTGTTGCACTTAAAACTTATATATTCGAATTTCATTTGAGTTATATTTCTTATTCAATCAATTCATTTCTTAAAACAATGGTTTAGTTTTTACAGTACTGCCTCAAGTTAACCAGTCTGTATAATAATGGAATCTAACTCAATGTGTTTGATATTTCTGAAACTTTTAGGAAAACTTAATTTTTCCCTAGCAGTACGAGCAAAGTTCCTCCTAAATATATGCACCGTGCGGCTTTCTATGGCTTGCATTCAAAAATGCCTGATATCTATTAAAATGATTTCTGATAGTTTTGATTTGTGCAATCGAAAGAGCGAAAAATTCTTTTCATTTCTTTTCTTAGCTAAATTCCTCAAAAGCTTTATCTTTAGATAATATGATTGTATAACTTCCTTTAGCACAATTGGATAGTAAGTTATCTACTTGTCACTTTCACCATAAGCTTAGAATTGTCGACAGCAATTGTCGGGTAAAATGTATTTGCTCTCATTCTATCGCAAAAATCTTTTCAAATAACGAAAGTTATTTTTCAGCAGTGAACAATGATTTAATCATAAACATCCTGTGAGGATTTATTAATTTATTTTGACTAACAGTTCATTTTTAGTTAAGCAGTTTGCTTTTCATTCTCGTTTTCCCCCATCACCCACGCTTTTCTGCCAGAATGTTATTATCTAATAAGATAACAATTAGATAATACTAGATTATTAATAGATTAGATTATTCTATCTAATTAGATAACTTCTAACTAGATAACGCGCGTGTATTCAAATTAAGGGAGAAAGAAAAGCTATTTAAACAAAACTTTTGGAAGGTGTTTTTTAGAGCGTGTTATGCCTGCTTGAAGGCCACATTGTTAGTTTGGTTTACTAGTGATTTGATTCAGTGGCCCTTCTTTCCATGAGGCTTATTTCCGTCGGCCTCTGCGATTCAGAACCTTCCTGCTCATTAATTTATGTGAGCCGTTAGACTAATTTAATTACATTTCATTTTAAATTCAACATTACTTGTTTAAGGTAAGTCAGAAGTGTTGGCTTACGTAAGCTCAAGAGGGCCGTCTGTTCAACTTTATGTGATTGATAAAGGGTTCTTTACACCCTTCTTCTGACTCTTCTGTTGTCTCAAGACCTGGGGATAATTTCTCTTACAATCTTTCCAGAGCTCTTTAGTTTATGCTACCAAAAGGAACGAAACTATAATCCCAATAGAATTCATCTTTGTTTCCAAACCTATCTCTAAAAATTCTTAATAACAGAATTTTGCAAGGCTTAGTTATGTCCGCTTTTAGTTTTCGAGTAATATTTTCTTAACAACTATAATCATTTTCTAGCGATTCTCGGAATTTTACCATTATTTGGATGTCTAGTCACCCTTCCGCAATCACTCAGATTTACGCTAATCCAGCGTAACCTTTTGATATATTAACGATATTCTCAAATTACAAGCTTGCCAAGCCCCAGATTCCAGTATTCTAAGTGAGAAAAGATCGTAAATTCCTTTATATTCTATCAGCTGTGTTCCCAAAGATTATATCCGAATTATCTATATGTGTGACCCCTTAGCTATAACCTTTCACCAACCTCCGCAAGTTAACTGCACTTAGTATCAAATTCTCCTAAAAATGCCTCTCTCGTGTTATTCTATTTTATCTTTCTTTTATCTACGTCATTCGTCGAATGAACAATCTTAATTTCTACTTACGTTTATTCATTTTCTATACTGATTCATACAACGCGCATGAAAATACTTGTTGTCTGCTAACCGTACTTAACACTGCCAAATTAAAGTCAAGCAGTATTCCAGAATTTCATAGTAATTTTAGTTCGCTTCATCTCATCAGAAATAAATACCTCCAAAATTATAATAGTAAAAGAAAGAAATCTTCTCAAAATGTTTAAATTAAAAAAAATTGATGTAATATACTCAAAGGGAAAATATTATTAATTAAACAGAAAAATTTAAATATGATATAAATTGCTTCCACGGAAATTATACATAAATCTTCGAAAACAAAATAATAGCGCAGTTTTATGGAGGTCTGTATTTGATTTTATCATTTATAATAATTAACTATAGAAAATTAGCAAGTAATTGATTATTTTTTATGATTACGTAATTACAATTCATACTGCACATTCTCCAGTTTTCATAACGATTCTCGTATCATAATGATTTTTTTCTTCCAGCCTCATATTCAAAACAAGGTTGATTAATTTAAGAACATTTTTATTTGACTGCGCTTTAAAGAAATATCAATATACTAATTATTAAGCCTTTTTTATACCACTGCTAATTAAGTAGGCAGTAAAAATACTCTATCTTGTTCTGGTATATTTAACAGGTAATTAGCGAAACATAGCTTACATATTAAATATTAATTTAGTTACTATACAATAATATTTTAGTTACTACAAAATATTAATTTAGTTAGTACAAAATATTAATTTAGCTATTGCAAAAAGGTATTTTAATTACAAAAGAAAAATTATATTTATTATAAGTTAGAGGAAAAAACAGTTGGTCGGGACGAGTTAGATATTTAATATTTATTGAATTGAAATTAATTTAATAACTCTAAATATAAATTTTATTTAATATTTATAGTTAATCTAGGTACATTTTATTTAATCATGAGAAAGACATATTTTAACTATAATTAAAAGATCTAGAAGTAACGTGACCGGTGCACTCATGACTCGATAACACTTTGCCACTCCTATCTGAAACAAATCAAGAGTCCAAATAAATCTTTCTCCTGCATGGTCTGAACATGTTCTAGCCAAGAAGCTTGATTGAATGGTCTAACAACATTGTGTCTGCGTGCGTTCTTTATTGTTAAATTCCATAGTGATTCGTGCATTCCCCCCTTTTTCTAACTAATTTTACTTCTTGAAAATGGATATATATGATGTTGTCTGTTTGTTTATATATATATATATATATATGTATGTATGTTTGTCTGCATGTTTATAAACACTTTTAATGCTGCCGATTGCAGTGAAAAAGGGAGATGCACAACCAGATGTTATAGCAGTCTCATATATTAAATTTCAACATTCTACGGTTAATTGTGTTTAAGTTATTCGAGGTATATGAAAACGTATGTATATGCTCAGATGCCACGAAATTTCCTTTTTAAATCCATATCAAATCCCCGTTGAAATATTATACCCAAAATTTTTCGCTATCACAATACTTCCTTTACTTCGTACAAGAAAGTAAACATATAGCTTGAAAGACATCCAATAAATTATACAATCTTCTATATAACTTGAAGTATTAAATCCCAACCTTTTCTACACCCCACAGTCCTAGCAAATACTGTATCGATAGTTGTTTCTCTTGCACATGCTTTGGAACTTCTCTAATATTTTCTCACTAAGAGCCAGCTGTGTTATTATTCAACACTTTTTTTTTCCATTTTTCAGCCTCACTTTGGGATGCAAGTAGGCCATGTTGGAAATGCAAAGCAACAATCCTGTATTATATGTTAACTTAATGTGCGTGTAGATAGGGGGGATTACGTACGTGCGTGCGTGCGTGTGTGTGTGTAAAAACCAGATTGCGATGTGATCGTTTTAGATCACAGTTTAACACTTCGGAAAACTTATTATATCTTATTTATACAGAAATCAAAACTTTAAAATAAACTGCAATTTGATCTTGAAGACTTCAATTTAAGATATGAAGTAATTTTAAGATGCTACAATAGACCTATTAGTTCAAACACTACTTCCTCTCCCCTTTCGAAATTAAATGCATACAATAACTTTCAAAACATTTACAATTTCCTGTTCGAAATGACAAAATCAAATAGTACGAAAATGATATGCTTTGACAGCATTTCACTGTAGCTTAATGCAAAATATCACATAATGGTAGTGGGACCGGCGGGACACCAGAAATTCACTATTTGTTGTACAGGTGTAGTTCGGCCGTACTGGCTGTTAAGCTCTGCCCCAGTTTTAATAGAAGAACATCCTTAAGGAATAGTCCGAGAATTTTCTACCCGACTTTCTTTACCAGAACATCCTCAAGGAATAGAAGCTCTGCCCCAGTTTTAAGAGAAGAACATCCTCAAGGAATAGTCCGAGGATTTTCTACCCTCTCTCTCTTTTCTTGAATTTTTACCACCAAATCACATAACAGGGCTTTCAGCTCACCGCGTATTTTGAATGCCCCATGCCGCACAAGCACTTACAACACTCTTATTTTCTCAGGGACTCGAATTCAAGCCCAGTGATTCAGCAGTAAGGAGCACTAACTACTATACCGATCACGGCGGCAGGCCAATCAGACACAAATATTTGTAGTTGTGAAATTTGCCCCATTTTCGTAATACTTTTCAGAGATAAACCTTCTGAAAACTTGTTCAAAAGCACTAGTCGAAAAAGGCTGCATGGCAAATATGTACTATTGATTCCTTTTATCCGGAATTTTCGGTAAAGCGGACCTGTATAACCCACCTTATAAATTTTAAACCCTTGTTCATTAAATACACTTTTCAAAACTGTGAATGGTTCCTTGTCAAAATTTTCTTCTGTAGTTCCACTTTCTTTATTACCAAATTCCTGAGATTTCATATTCTTACTCAGTGCATTTTTTTTATTCTCAAACGAAGTGACCCCTTGGATACTTATTTAGTATTATTAGCACGGTTCATTATACCACAGTGTTCCCAGTATTTATTATATTTCTCTGTTATTCTTGTTATATGAAAACAAATGTTTTCAATTTCATTTGTGAATCTCAAATTGTATTGCAATCTCATTATGTCCTAAATCATTATTTTTAATAAATACTGGATGCGGGGTATACGGTGGGATTGCCACGGTGTACCATGACAGGCAAACTCTACATCCTTTGAAAACCCTCAGGTGCTCAGTCTCCACAGAGGAACTCAACGTTTCCTTTATGAATTCCCACAAAGTTTTCAATTTTTTTAGTAGTTAATATGGCAAGGCATTATCAGTTGACCCATGTTACATCGCTGGTGTTCCCAGTACTTTTACCTATACCTGTATGGCGCATGCAGTTTAAAGCTTCTTTTAAAACATCCGTTGTACAAACGTCCAAAGTAATTTTTAGCTGTCTCATTGGTGTATGTTCACAAAAATAGTTCCTAATTTACAATTATTTCGATTTATGAAGGATAATTGAATAACTCTCCACCGAACCACATATGCTGCAACTAAATGCTGCGATTATAGAAATTCAAATTACAGACTGTAAAACTTAATAGAGTAAAAATTAATTCAAATTTAGTCAATTAAATTCAGAATACGGAAAAACTGCGTAATGAAAATACATATAACCCGAAGTACCATTAGAAAGATTTGAATCCTTAATCCGTACCTTTGAGCCTAATATATAGAACGTATTCAACAACAACAAAAAAAAAATCTGAAAGGTTTCAGATTTTAAATTACGTCCAAAGGGGCGTTTTTTAAACATTTTGTATGTTACTTTTATTTATTGAATATCATGTTCTTCGCATTTAAACCATTAAATTCAGTTAAAGAACAATATCGCAAAATAATTTTAAACTGAGCATATCTTTATAATTTCCTACACACAGTCTCACGCGCTGCAGATAAAAATGTTTTTTTTTTTTTTTGTACAACGTTGCCATGGCCCGCTTCGAAATCCTCGAGTTTGTTCATCAAAAATTCATTCGTTAAAGTTTTACAAAATATGAAATCGTTAATAAAACAAATTCCAAATTTCAAATTTGGGCTTCCAGATGCCTATATTCGCAGCAGGATTACGGCATTCGAAATTCGATGGCTTTAGGTACCGTCGTTTTATCACAATGCGAGAAGCATACATACATTTATGCACATTCTTCATTATTTAATTTCTTTAAATATAATACAGGGCTGCAATATTTTGTGGCAACAGTTTGAAAAGTGATACAGGCTTTTAATGTTTCCGACGCAAAATCGCAAAACGAAAACAATAGTATTTCAGGGACAAAACCCTTTGGACTAAAAATGAAAATAACATTAATTAGAGTTATAAAAGAATTAAATATCAAATATACTTAATAATACATACATATATAAATCGTAAACAGTGTTTGACAAGCGTTCGATTAAAAGGATTTGCATTCTACTAAATGCAAGTGATATTAAAATAACATTGAGTTTATTGGGTGAAAGTGTAACCTTATTTTGACGCAGACTGAGATTCTGTATAAAAGTCTATCGATTTCGAGACGATTAAGCATAGTTTCTTCTTTTTCAGGGACTTACTACTGACTAGTCGTGACGGAGAAATTAATGGGAAATTTATCAGCTGTATTATAGCATTTTATCCCCCTCTAAAAAAATGTCGATTTAAGAAAAACTAGATTACAGGATGCAATGACTAGATATAAAAGAATAAGAACTGTACTGAGAGAAAGACGTCTTCATTTTAATCGGATTACCTAAGATAATAACTTTATTGAATTTTATCAGACTGTGTTTTTATGTTAAATAATATCAAACCGTTTTCCTTTATAGAATGTTTAATTTCATTAAAATATTTTCATACATATATATATATATATGTGTGTGTGTGTGTGTGCTTTTATGAGTATTCTTATAAAGAATAGTGTTTTCATTTTTTTTGCATTCGGATTTTCTAATTATTTCTGCTACCTATAAATATGCAAGCATATAAAATACTTTATTCATTGTTATTTATCTTTTTATTAACTAAGCAACTTGTGATGCAGAAGCTATCAGCAAGCAGTCTAAGAATATTATTGCTATTAACCATTATGAAATATACTTTGTGGTAAACTTGTAGAGACATTAGGTTTATTTCGAAGCAGGAGTCATGAAAAATATTCAAGGCCTTCGCCGGGAATCGAACCACGGACCTCTGAAATACCGGCTCAGTGTGCTGACCATTACACCACGAAAGCACGCTAAGAATGTGGGAGATATACCTTATAAACTGAATGAGATATTACTACTAAAAGATTTTATCAATGGGTTCTTTGATTACAACAGCGCTTACTAGCGCTACCGATATGGAGAAAGGTGCATTCGTAAAAGATTATCTCGCTCGTATTAGGTTACATTCGTTGCAGGCAGTCAGCTTACTGAAATTGAGGAAACAGAACCCAGAGCAACTAATCTGTGTTTTGCGGTTTAGCCACTTCGGCCACAAAGCGATTCAAAGATTCACACTCTAGAATGTGTTAAAACAGAAGTTTTACCTCAATTCATACATAACAACTATAATTACAAAAAGTTACACTGATAATTATTATAAAATTTTGGTTATGTGTTCATTTATATAAAAAAGCAATTGCGAGTTATAAACACAGGGCATATTTACTAAAAGCCGTTTACCATGGATGAATAGCTAAATTTTCACTACTAAAAGAACCAAAGCTACAATAACTTAAAATTAGTTAATACGTCTTTTTCATAGTTAAAAAATTAATATAGCTTCAATTTGCATACATATATGACCGGAATACAAGATGACTCTGCCAGGACTGAGTGTTCTGTGCATACTTTTGGCGAACATATTCGTGAAGTAGTTAAAGTCCTGATCTTGAACAGGGAGCTGAATGCAGCTATGTTCTGTGGTAGAATAACTGCACGTAAGAAGGATTTAAAATCCTCTTTTATTAAACCACTATTATTTACAGCCACTTCCCAACTCGGGAGGGATAACAGAAAATAATGACCGCACTTGGGTCTAACTTGAACAATCAAATAATTTAAAATAAAGTTAAGTAGAAATTAAGTAATCGTTGCTCACAGAGCTATGAACGCGAGGTTGGCCTCTATGCTAAACGATCAATAGTGCGTAGCAAGATTTAGCTTAGATTATTTCAATAAGTAATAGCGTAACAGCGCTAAGGCTTAGAATTTAAATACTAGCTAGCCAGGTGGACGTCGAACCGAGCCGCAGTGATCTGAGACTAAAAGCTCTCTCACATCGAGAAGTTCCTTGCTAACCTTTAAATACCAAAACTCAGCTCCACTTCAAATTAGCATACAGCTCAAACGCGCGCTCATTCTAACGGGAAGCTGAAATAAGAACTTACAGGAAAGAAAAAATTAGCATAAAACTTTGTTAGTTTTAACTAAAACCTTACAACACTTTTAAAAGTCATTTTGTAAAACACATCTGTCTTATATGAGAGCCTAACGTTTTAAAGACATTAGGCTATTTCGAAGCAGGAGGGCAGAAAAATGGGCAATGCCCTCGCCGGGACTCGAACCACGGACCTCTCGAATACGCACCAAGCGTACTGACCACTGTTCTAGGAAGGCATGCCAAGAAGGCGGGAGAAATACAATATAACATATGAAAATGTATGCTTCTGTAGGTTTAATTCTACATTTATTTCATGCTAAACAGAAAATAAACAAAGGCGCTATATTTTATCGAATCAACACCTCCACGAAAGGCTGAATGAACTCAACGTCACGATAACAAATCAAAATTCCCAAGCATTTTTTTTCTTTGAATTTGTGCTTTAGATTGCGTCGCAGGCAACTAAAACGCAACTGACAAATCCCCAAGTAAAATATAAGATTGGAAAAAATTAAATAAATGACTCAATAATAACAAGCAATAATAATAAATGACTTAAATAAATAACAAGCAAAAATTAAATAAATATGCCTTATAAGTGAGGAAAAAAATGAATTTAATGACTTTAAATAAATGGCAAGTAGAAATGACCTTTCATTTTCTAAAATGATCTTTATATGGTTAATAAATCATATATGGCTCATTTGTGGAAAATTATAGTAATTGATTAACTAGTGGAACCATGCATTGGCCCGATAGACAAGCTGACGAAGAGAAGCTAGGGTAACCATAGCCTATGAATAAAGTAGCACAGAATAATTAATCAAACGATTAAACAAATACCGTATTTTTTTATAATGCACATGGAAGCAAGGCAAATGCAAAAAATCAGATTCTTGCGCATACTCATTCATTTCGTAAATGATGATTGTAACATAAAGCAACAATTAAGGCAACTTATGGACATTTTCAATTTAGGACAACACCAAACAAACAATTTTCTGTGGAACGATATTGTGCCAGTGTTACCTATTAATCACCGTTAAATTACATACGTTTGTCTTATCTCTCATAGCAGTGACCTTAAAGTAAACAGTGTCAATAAAAAGTTTTAGTGTGTCGTTCTACTTCATTCTTTGTTTACTGAAATAACTAACATAAGAAATATACTTCTTATGTTTAAAAAAAATTTAACACAGTAGTGGAAATAAGTTGATGAAGAAATTACGTTTTCTTGCTGGAAATATCAAATTGTAGCATATATTGTTATCGTCTGCTTGTTAAGTATTTATTTATTTTAATATAAGCACGCTAGGTTTACATAAATGCAAACGACGTTATTCATACAACTTGTGAGGGGCAACAATATTTAATTTCAGTGTATTATTGTTTGAAAAAGCGTATTCTTTAAGAAGTTATCGAATAGAATGCGGTATTCTCTGGATTTGCTCGTAGAATTATATGCTGTAAATAAAAACGTTTGTATTTCAGAACCTTTGATGTTCAACGTGATTAAAAAAAGCCTTTATTAAAGCCTTTGAGGAGGCTGGGGCTCAAAAGCAAATAATTTAATAGCAGAAAATTCGGTGAATTTTCGGATTGAATCTTTCATATATCTTTATACAAAAATTGCCTTGTGCGTTTTGTCCTATAATGGAAAAGGAATTCCGATTTACCTTACATATTTATTTCCCTTTTAGGATTTATAGCATTTAATTAGCTTCCTTGTTTAATTACTTTCAACATATTAAGCGTGTAAATGATAGGCTATTTCATGCAAGCCCTTTCCCTCTCCTTTCTTATAAAACACCTTCCTTAAATCCAGACCTATTTTTAATGTCAGGTTATCTTACACTTGGGCTAACACATAATTACGAATAAATTTGAAGTAAATAATGTGTTAACAAATCCCCTTTTCACGTAAAAGTAATCAAAACTTATGATGACTGTCATATCAATAATTTTCTGTCCTCTGTTCTATAACTACTTCACGTTTCGCTTAAGCCCAATTCAGAAGCAACAGATAAGAATAAACTCAGCATCACAGCAACACGGACCTTTGATACAGTGCGTCTGATGAAGAGTCTCAGATGTTAACTTAGATTTTCAGTTACATCAGTTGAACAAAAAATATGTTTTATATTTATTTTCCAGCTATTTAAATTCCTTCATCATTTAAATATTCCCTTTAAGAATGCTTCCTACGTGCGGAAGACAAAAAACACAAGAATATTTAAATGTTAGTATTAAAATAAATAAATTGCAAAAGCTTTTAGAACATTTTTTTTGTAAGCATGAGTATAATTGCCAAACAAATGCACGCAAATATATCTGTTTTGAAAAATAGTTCTGCCATTTATTCTTTAGCTGATTGTTAAAATATAGCGTTACGAAAAACAACAGTCAGCAGTGATTTCAAACTCTAGATGCAATTAACGGACACGTAAACTCAAAGTAACTTACCCAAAGGTCAACAGTCTATCCCAGGCGTAACCTTCACTCTTTGATATTTCTTAGATTTCATCTCTTATTAGCTGGACGGGAGTTCTGAATTTGAAAATTCGCAGATTTTACTCTGACTGTATTATAGTACTTCATAATACATACATATGTCGAATGTGGAAGTTAATTAATTAGACACAATCATAATTTTTCATTGCTGTTCTTAAATTAAATTAATATGTCCACAATAGAGCGGTCATTTTCATTCGAATACGCTTCTCTGAATTGAAACCAAACGATGCAACTGCTGTTGCCACATGTGCGTTTCAGAATCGTCGAAATTTGCGCCGTACAGCGCAATTCCCAATAAACATTTCTGTCGTTGCCAATGGATACATAAAAGTACTCTTGTTCTTATTGGATAAATAAAGATTGTTATAACGGTTGAAATTTTTTATAAATTTTCAGTAAAATAATGATATTTATTCTACGAATAGAACTTTATTTACGAAAGAATTTGTAAATCGTATGTCTATTGTAAATATAGTGTATACAATCTAATAATTAAATTAAATGTATATTCTTTAAACAAGTGTTTAATTTAATAAAATTTAACTTATGACATTATTTAATATAAAAAGTATTTTGAAAATAAGAAGATTTAAGATGAATTTGTAAGAACTTTGATTCTATATTTTTTTCATCTCACTGGTATAAATAATGGCAACACCTTCATACTTTCATCAAGGAATAAAAATGAGAAGATTTAAAGACAATTTTGGTAGAATTTCTGATCTCATAATTTCTTCTCTCACTTACAGTGGCTCTCAAAAGTGTTCGTACACTTATGATTTTCATTGAAATAGGGCTCTATCCATTAATTAAAAGTAAACTTTCTGAATGAGATTTTAATGATGAGATCTATAATCAATTCGTAACAAAATTACATGAAATATTTTTTAAATACAGCGAAACTTTACTTTTAAGAAATTAATAAACAAAAAATGACAAACATTTTATCTCACAAAAGTCTTCGTACACTGAAGTATTTTTGGATAAAATCAAAATTAGAATGATCGTTTGCCGCTTTTTTTAATTTTTTGCATTGTGGTGGCATTTAAAAATCGTTTGCTTTAATTTTTTATTGTTTACTTCATAATATTCTATTTATTATTGAAAAATGGGTCGCAGTCGTAAAGAAATGAAAAACAGCATTCGAAAATTCCTAATTTTTCACCGTAGTAGTGGTAAATCAATTCGAAATATCGCTAAGTTAGTTAATTTATCCCATTCTACAGTGCAGTATGTGATAAAACGCTTTAAAGAAGAAAATCGGATCGAAAACAAGGTAAGAAAAGGTCGACCGAGAAAGTTAACTAAACGTGATGAGAGATTTATTACTAGAAAATTTGTGAAAATCCCACGTTTGAGTGCTGTAAAAGTTTCTGCAGAATTTAATGCAAAGTTTTCTACTTCAATTTCACCTGAAACTGTTCGACGAGTTCACAGAGAAGCTGGATTACATAGGCGCTCTGCGGTAAAAATTTTTTGTTAGTGAGAAAAACAGAAAGTTTAGGCTTTCATTCGCTAAATCAATGATAAATACACACGAAACGTACTGGAATAATGTCCTGTTTGCTGACGAAAGCAAATTTAGCATTTTTGATTCCGATTATCGAATAACTGTACGGAGAAGAAAAAATGAGGAACTTCATTCTAAGAACAGTTGGAACAGTTAAGCATGGCGGTGGAGGGTCCTTGTGTGGGGGTGCATCGCAGCATCAGGACTAGGTAATTTGGTATTTATGGATGGCATAATGAAGCATTCTCTTTCTTTAAATATTTTAAAAGGCAATTTAAAATTATCAGCCCAAAATTTGGGTATTGGAAACAACTTTATTTTCAATCATGATAACGATACGGCTCTCATCGTTCGCCTGTGGTGTCTCTATAATTGTCCACAGGTTTGGAAAACACACCTCAATCGCCAGATTTAAACCTCTTAGAACACATTTGGAAAGAACTGGAGCTTAGAATGCGAAAACACGACATCAAAACGAAAAGCGAGCTCAAAACAGTCATGATGGAAGAATGAATGAACATTGATACAGAAATTACAAAAAACTAATAAAATTTATTCCCAGACGTTTAAAAGCTGTTGTGGATACTAAAGGATATCCTACTATATAATAATTTAACGAAAAATGAAAATATTTACTAATATGTCAAGATTTTTTTTAAATGTACGAAGACTTTTGTGAGATAAAATGTTTATCCTTTTTTGATTATTAATTTCTTATAAATAAAGTTTCGCTGAATTTTAAAAATATTTCATGTAATTTTGTTACGAATAGATTACAGAATTTATTATTAAAATCTCATTCAGAAAGTTTTACTTTTAATTAATGGATAGAGCCCTATTTCAATGAAAATCATAAGTGGATGAACACTTTTGGGAGCCACTATATGTAAATAACGACAGCACTTTTACCAAAGAATAAAACTAAAAAAATATCAATACCTATGTGTAACTAAAAGCACATACAAAACAAGGGGATAAACATCATGCAAGCTGGAAATAAATTCAATAAAAAAGTGTGAACTGCGCAGAAGCTTATCTGTCTGTTAAAGTAAGCAAAGATTACACATCTGTATTTTTATTTCAATAAGATTACGTGACTTCTTGCATAATTCGAATATTTAAGGATTATAAAACATGTGAACTTCAAAATAGCTTTAATCACTTATCTACCTGTACGCGTACACTGACCAGCTATTCACACCTTTCATCTGTTAGTTAATTCAAGCCGATTACTATACTATTTATTTCTCGATAGAGCATGTTATTATTTCAAGATCAGCCAAGGACAAGTACGCATAATCTGATTGAAAATGATAGACATTCGGAAGTTATATTATGGTGGCTTTTCTGTTGAAGCGCTAGATAATCTGCAGCTGTATACAAATTGCAATCTGAAAACTGCCGACTGCTACAGTCTAAAATATTAAAAGGCGTCTTTAAAGTGTAAAACAGTTTTTTTTAATTTTAATTAAAAAATATATAATCAAAAGATTAAAAATAAACTGCAATCTGATTTTTCAGTGCAGACTTCAGTTTAACACTTGAAACTATTTTAAGCAATTACGGCAGGCTTAGTAGTTTAAGAACTGGTGCCTTTAAAATAGGCGATACAGGACATAAAATCTTAAGCTGTTCAAAATGGGACACCAAATGTCTGGAAACAGATTTTTGCCGTGATATTGTTTCATTGTAATTCAGTGCACAAAGAGACTTGTATGCTTATTTAATAAAACAAAATCTGATATTGACATCACATGACTTCCTTGCACGGCTTATTAAATTATACACATTTCTGAGGCACTTTATTTAAACATATTTCCTCGAAGTATTATACATTAATTAACCGATCCCTCAAGGCAAGTTGAAAATGACATCAAAAATTGCAAATTTCTAAATTAAATCTCTCGGTCAGTTTTTGTCGTACGGGAGTCAAACTAATTTCATTTTTTCATAACGAGTATAAAACTTTCCCAAACATAAGTACACGAACTTGAAGACCGCATTAAATGTCAGATTTCGTTATTTGTCCATATTTTTTTTTTTAATTTGACATTGCCAAAACATAAACACCTTCGTCATTTAAAACACTTCTTTAACTCCAAGTATATGACTACGTCCAGCCATTGCGAAAATAAAAGCCTTGTAAGGACTTTTAAGCCAACTAGGGGGTAAGAAGAATATATATATATATATATATTTATATATACGTTTGGCACTGGCGGATTGAAATAAAAAAGAGAGGTGCACAACTAGATGTTATAACACTTCCACATACAAAATTTCAACGTTCTATGGCTGATCATTTTTTAGTTATGCAAGATACACACATACATACGAAAAAAAATGCCTTTTAAATCGATTTTGCAATCTGTTTTGGAAAGACGTCAAGCAAAAGAATCGTCCAAATGGATTCGGGGATAGTCAAAATGAATATTTCACTGAAAGTATGATACCCGAGAGTTCTCGCAATTCATTTACTTTACAATCCATTTACTTTGAACAAAGAAGTGAGAAAAATCCTAATTTTTTTTAAGACGCCTTTGTGCATTTATTTCATCGTTCGCTTGTTCACGAGACTTGTTAAAAATATTTCCCTCAATTGGCATTCTTTTCTATACTGCTGGGGACAAAAATATGAGAAAATCTTTCATTCGATGTGTTTAAAATTTATGTTCACCCCAGATAAAAAATTTCAAGGTATTAAGAACCAGCAAAATGTAAGTCATTCTACATACAAATAATGTATTCATAGTTTATGAAATATATCGACATCAGAGTCATTAATGCGTATTGGTAATCAGTCTTCTTATCCTGACATTCTGACATGGTTTTCCCTAAAGCTACCCCTGTTTACCACGGCATTTCTACAGCATAGTTTTGCTGAAACAAAATTTGAGAACTGAGCTACCAAATTAAAATTTTAAATTAAAGCAAATTATGTTTAACACCATCGAAATAGTTCGTGCTCAAAGTTCAGCCACGCGAAATATGTTACAAATTCAGCTTATGTAAGTCCTGAGTACTTGAGTAGTAGTCCTGATTTTGTTGCAAAGACTAGTACACAGGGAAGGCTGAGATAAGAAGATGCAAAATATTCTTCTACCTGACTATGTTTATGAGTGTGACGGGCTATTTAGGTTATATTATGGGTACATTATTATACAGATGTTAGTAATATAGAATTATATATTGAGTGAACTTAGTTGATACAAAACGATGTTTAACTTGAATAGGAATCATAATTTACTTGTAGTATTTAATTTATTTAATATGATATTTCATATATTTTTACATACAAGAAAAAAGCTGGAAGAATTTATTTATAGTTTAGCATAATTTTCTGAATTAATTAGCTTTTAAAAAACAGTAAAATCGTTCGCTGATAAATGTTTTCATTTTTTAAAGAAGTCTGTACCTGAATTTATTCTCATTCGTTAGAAATATTCTTTAAGTTGCTGCTAACGAATGACGAAAATACAGAACAACTTTAACAAAAAATGTTAAATTAGAAAACAATTCTTATCGCACAGCACTTTTGAAGTTTCCAAAAATTTTATTTTATGAATTCTTCATCTTTTTTAGAGTTTCTACAATCAAGATCTTCGTAGCTAATATTTTCAATGATTTAGAAAATTCAAATTAAATGGCAAGTACGTTAAGTACTACAGCACTAAAAATTTATAAAACGTACTAGATTTAGTACAAAAGTACTAAGCGTAATCAGCCTTTTTTAAGCAGACGATTCTCAATTGTTTTGCCGTATTCAATTAAATAAAGACTTTCAACTACGCATTTAATGTTTTTTATATACATAATTTAGTATACATAACTTTACTATGCATAAGAATCTTTACTCATCATATAAATTTATTATTTACCCTTTACCCTATTCATATATACATTACCATTTAGTATTAAAATATACTTTTAGCATTTATATGCACATATGATTATCGCATTCTGATATTCATAGCACTTAAGAATAATCACAGAAAGCGACTAGAATTATTAGTTATATTTCTCAGGAATTGTGCAAAACAATAACAGACATTTTGCTGCTTATCAAGATTGGTGGTAATCAAAACGTGGAATAATGCTGAGAATATGAAGAATACATACAATATGCATATTGTGAAAAAGACTCAACAACTGTTGAAATGAACTACACTAGAATCTATTACTTTAAAATAGGCATTTCAAGGCCATAACCTGGCTTGCACTGTAACCATGGTAACGATTATTACTGAGAAAAAGTAGAATCCTCCAATACGCTAAGGTCGTAAATGAGGGTCTCTACGACCTTGAACTACTACTATCTTGAAGTAATAGTTTAGAATGTTAGAGTACAACGTGGCATAAAAATAAAGCGAAACAAATCTACAGGTTTAAAAAACATTATTGTTATTAAAATAAAATAAAAAATTTTGAATGCAATTGCGAACTTAAAATATGAGAATAATTTGTCTCGCTTAGCAGAAGCGTAGAAAATAATTTTATCATTAATCTGAATTATTATAAATTCATAATATTTTCGATCAGCCACTGATTCTCTCAATAAACGTTTTGATAGCTACTGTACAAGAACAAGTAACATAAAAAAAAATTTTTAAAGACAATTTTTACTTAGGTCAACAAAGAAAATTTCATTTTAGTTACTTTTTATTAACATCTTTTCGTTTCTAATTTATGAAGCTGATGGTGGTTTATAATTTCTCATTCTATCCGTCTCTTGTAATGCTTCATTATTGCAAGAAACCTTTCCAGTCAGTTTAGAGCAGTCCAGTTCTTCAATTAATATTCCATCTAATGATTTCACACGAGTGAAGGCAACATTTGACGTGCTGCGAAGAGTTTTCGTAGGAAGCTTTTCTTGACGCCAATGTTTTGCTTTCTCTAATCGTCGCTTACGTTGAGTTGTAGTTTCTTTTCGCATTCTCCGTTTGTGAAGCGAAGGACATTTTAAAGGGTTATATTTTAAACATATATTATTACCACGTTAATAAAGTAATATGGGGAGAATTTTCGCTACATAATGGAACATTCCATCCGCTTCGTCCAACTCTATAAAACTACAATTCTTTAATTCCATACACTTTAAAAATCTTTACAACTCCGTCTTACCGTTGCCACTTATTTTTGTTAAATATTACAATCACATTTATCACAGTCATGCAGTATTATTTATAAGTTGTTATAAATTTAATTTTTACAGCACGCGAGAATAACTAATAAACGGTCGTTATTCGTAAGCCTTGTAATATATTTAATAAAAACAGCATATTTTTAGTTCCGGTAAACAGGAATAAATAAGTAGGAATTGACTTTAATATGTGAAAAAACTGTATTAACATCAAGTGTCATCCAATACAAGTTTAAGAAAATGTATTTGAACTCGAGTAGATAATAAAAGGTATTTATTAAACGATTGAAAATTTGAACAAGATATAGCAAGAGTGTGAGCTAATAGTAAGAATTTTAAAATGTTTAAGGCCAGCCTTTTAATATTTAAGGCCTGCATAACGTAAATTCGTGAAATATGATATTTTTAAGAACCTAATGGACGTTCTATAGGCGGCTAATTCTTTGTGTATGATGAGCTGCTACTCATTTAACATCACTAAGGAGAAAGCGAAGCCCAGATCAGGAATGGAGGTCCTTCAACCAATCCCATTCCATTCATAAATGACGAAATTTTAGGAATGATTCATAAATCCCTCCACCCATTGTACATAAATACGAGCCTATTTTCATTGAAGCATTCGCCCATTTGAGCTACCGTTGAGTGCTTTGATATTAATCAACTATCCCAAAATATAAACTATTTTCAAAATAATATTGTTGCCTGCGTACGAGTTCGTAATGGATTAAAAGCACAAGTCGTTCAAAAGTTAATAAAATTTATTCTTTTCACACGAAATAAAACAAAATACCGAAATATTTCCTCAGAGATATTCGTCACTATCACAATATCTCAAGCGTTAAACAGAATTGAATTCAGAACAGATAAAGTTAATCCAATCTCACAGCGAACTCACTACAATCAATCGCAGCGTTAAGTAAACAAACAGCAGTTCGCTTTAAGCAGCTACAACTGAGCTGGGCTGTTTAAATTCGGCTTTTTAATTATTCACTAGAATATTCTGGTAAGATCTATAAATATCTCGATTTTTCTCGATGGCAATAGCAATTACCGGATATTTATTTATTAAATATTAAACGCATGCGCTCTTGTATTTTTACTTTTCCGACGTAGTTAAATCGTCTGCGTTGCACGGGAAAATAAACAATTTATATTACAATTCTAAATAAATACGAAATCCTTAACAATATAATGCACATTCTGATATCCATTTAAAATCTGTATTTAAATTCTTCTGTTTATATCAGCATAGTCAAGAGGGATAACTACCACTCTAAGGATACAGAGTTCGGGTGCTCAGATGAGAGCGTAAAATCCATGAACTCTGGTGGAGTTAGTTAGCAACTAGAGGAGAGACTTAGAGATCTTTGAATGCTTGTTACTCGTACCACACCGCTTTCGACTAAGTGCAATGCAAAAATTTTTAGTTAGTCGTTTTATCAACTCATTTCATAAAAGTAATTTTATATGCATAGCTGAACACGAGTTTTTATATGCATTCACCAACTGCTCGTCATTCTTCGTGTGTTTGTTGCAAATTGATACAGAATCAAATTGCAAATTGATGTTGCAAATTGATACAGATCATTAAGAAGAACAATATACTTCAATGAATAAATTAATAACAACAACATTAATAACAAACAAACTTCCTAGCAGAGAATGATGTGAATGAATTATATCAAAATTCAGGCGTTCTTCTGATCTGTACCAAAAATTGATTGTATATGTCAACACCGAAAACTCTTCATTTTTAATGACCGCAGCTGTCACTGAGAGTTCGAATGCAGGTTCACCGAAAAAGCAGTTTCTCAACCAATCATCTTCTCGATGACTGGTACACAGCGCAAAAAAAAAAAAAGTGGGGAGGACAGTTCTACGTCTCCCGTTCTACTAGGCCAATTGACGAAATTCAAATTCCGTTTTTCATGTCTCGAAAGCGCGACTATAGATCAGATTTATATATAGCATCATTCTGACATAGGTATTTTGACACAAAATTGGACTTTTTCTGAAATGATACGCCATTTTTTTTTCCATATTTCGATTCTACGACTCAAATTATGCTTAATATTATATTTTGTAAAATTTGGTGCAAAGTTTACGTAAAAATTTATCTTGGCTTTTTTTTTTTTTTTTTT
>KK119645.1:123000-192178 GCA_000611955.2 Stegodyphus mimosarum
ATTATAATAAAAGATTTTGATTGAAATAATCAAAAATGTAACAAAAACGCTCAGGGGGAGGAAAAAAAAAACACTTACAGTATATGTTGAATCTTCATTAACAGGAGCATGGAGCCCCTTTTCATAACGCAATCGACCAATAGTTCTTGCCCCTTGCCACTTTGACTTCTGATCAGGAGGTAAAAGCAGAGACGTTACAGTAATGCAGAACTGAGGTACTATGACTGTCACCCAAGTACGTAGGAATACAATATCTAAATATATTTAAAATATTATGCATGTAATCTCAGAATCAAACAAAATATATTCTAAAATTATACACTTACAAAAAATTTAACTTCTAAAAAAATTATTATGTGCTTACCACTTTTGATAATTTTATCTTCAAAAGTAGCCCGAAAGACCCCAGGAGGTATCTAAAATGGAATGTTAAAAAAATTTTATGCTATGTAATAAAATGTAAACATGTGTGCTGTACAACTCAAGTCACGCAATTTAGCTGAATATTTAATTTAATACCAAATCCAGAAAGCAATAAAAAAATTCAAAATATAAATGAAAGACATCAACAAGATGAAAATTCTCTAATAACTAATATGATTAATCTTAATTCATTTATTTAATAAAATATTCTCTTCCAGACCTAATCGCATGAAATCATGTAGCTCAACAGAATTTTCTCAGTAAAATAAATGGACTAAAAAAAATGCAAAAATATAAATAACACTTTTTTTTCACAAAATATATTAATAAAATGTAAAGTTAATAAGCAATTATGTTATCAAGCTGCAAGTATTCCAGTATTTGTACTCATGATTATTTGAATTACTAATGTGACTTAATTATTAGTAAGTTAAATATTTCAACTGGAATCATAACAAAGCAAATATACATTTAATTCTGGCATTTGCTCATGCTATGAACATGATGCTCAGATTTAGTAAAGGTTTTAAATATAAATCTTCAAATTCATAAACCTTCATAACCTAAAAAATTCAACACAATATTGGTATTAATTTCACTTTCTCCCTCCCCTCCACCCCCCAAAAAAAGCATTGATTCAGGTTTGATTTATTTGTTATGGCAAAGCACTCTGAGGACTGTCTGCCTAAGGGGAATGATGCCTTTGTGGAGGACTTTCTAAGAGAACTGGCTCATATACATGTTACACATTGATGCATTTCAAATTAGAAATTCCAGAAAGCTTTCTATATAGTTTTACCAAATGAATTTTAAAATTACTCATAGCCTCAAATAAGTCAGCAATATCATTAACTTTCAATAAATGTTGCTTCATAGCCTCAAATAAGCCAGCAATATCATCACCTTTCAATAAATGTTGCTAAATTTTGGTTGTTTCAATTTATCATATGAAAACAGAAATACAACCAACTCAAGGTTATACTACACTTGGAGTGAAATTAAGTTGTTGGTCCTGACTCACATACATAACAAAGATACAGACGGTAAAAAAAAAAAAAGAAAAGAAAGAAATAGGGGTATAGATAGTTCCCTATATATCTTATTCAACCTGTGTCTCTTCATGTATCAAAAGCATGACTTAGAATATGCATAACATTCACATACATAGCATATACATGACATTGTTCTAACAAATATACTTTGCACAAAATCGAATTTAAATAGTTAAGCAAAGATGAAAATGTTTGATTTCAATAGGCTTCTTAGTCACACAGTCTCAGGGGAATATCATGTGTTTTTCATTATTTTCAGTGACAAATTAATACATTTCATTTTAAATTCAATTTATTAATCTTATTATTATCTGCATACAAGTGACTGCATATATGAAAATTATTTTCAAAAATTAAAATTTTATTAACACGTTCATACCATTTTTGTATGGATTTTCATTGTAGCAGTAAATTTTCAACAAAACATCAAGCCCTTTTTTTTCCCTCAATAGAAAATTACTAGGTTAAATAACAACTAAGAATTTGACAGGCATGGAAAAGCACTGTAATAATTAAAATATTGGGTTGGCAATTAAGTAATTGCGGATTTTTTTTAGAAAGTCAAAGACAGTTTTTTCATGGAACTAAATAACTTTATTCTGTAATGTATTGCCCATTTTGATCAATGACCTTTTGCCATCTTTCAGGCAGCATCATACATCATAATCCCATGTTCATAAAACTTCTGGTTTTTATTAACAAAAAACTGAATCAGGTACGATTTGACATCATCATCATTATTGAAATTTTTACCATTCAAGGAGTTTTGTAAAGATCGAAAGAAAAAGTAATCAGATGGTGCAAGGTCAGGACTATACGGTGGATGTGGCAAAACATCCCAACGAAGCTCCAATAATTTTTGCCGCGTGACCAAAGATGTGTGTGGCCTTGCATTGTCATGATGGAATACAACATCTTTTCGATTTGTCAATTCGGGCCGCTTTTCTTCAACTGCATTGTTTGATTTTGTTAGTTGTTCAATGTAGACATCAGAATTGATCGTTTGGTTGGGTGGTAAGAGTTGAAAGTACACAATTCCTTTGTAATCCCACCAAACTGATAACAAAACCTTTTGATGAATATCATCTTTTGATGTTGTTTGAGTTGGTTTACCTGGCCTGCTCCACGATCTTTTCCGCTTGATGTTGTTGTAAACAACCCATTTTTTATCGCCAGTTATCAGTCGTTTTAAAAATGGATCATTTTTATTACGTTTCTTTAGAAAATCGCAGCTGTTAATGCGTTGCCTTAAATGCGTTTCTTTCAGTTCGTGAGGAACCCATGTATCGAGGTTTTGAACATAGCCAAGTTGTTTTAAGCGATTTTCAATGCATGTATGTGATACATCAAGCTTCTCTGCAATCTCACGTGTTGTACTGTGAAGATCCGAATCGATTATTGCTTTGATTAGGTCGTCATCAACTTCAACTGGACGACCAGAGCGTTTTTCATCTTTGAGTAAAAAATCACCAGAACAAAATTTAGCAAACCAATTTTGACACTGCTGTTCTTTTAAAGCTTCATCACCATAAACAGCACATAACTTTTTATGAGCTTGCGATGCGTTTTTCCCTTTGCGGAAATAAAATAGCAAAATATGACGGAAATGTTCCTTTTGATTTTCCATTTTTCAACGAACGCCAAACGAAAACTAAGAACCCGATCAAAAAACTTTTTTTACTGATACACAGCTGAATTGCCAACTATCAAATAACAAAATGTGTTTTACATTTGTACTACGTTTGCAAACTAAAAATTCAACTGAAGCCATCTATGAGTGAAATCTGCAATTACTTAATTGCCAACCCAATATTTCTCAGAGATCTGCACATTTTAAAAACCTCAAGTTTATTACAATATGCAATTTTTGTTATTCATTTTATAAGTGGTAGCACATCTAAAAAGCATTTTTAAAAATTATATATATATTTTCGTGTTTGCAGGACTCCATCATACTATCTGCACATAAATTTTGACTACAGTAGTAGGAAGTAAATTTTGCAATGAAATGTTAAGTATTATTTATTTTCCATAAAAAAATGGCTGAGTGAAATAAAAACTAAGATTTGACAAAACTGGTAAAGAAGTGTAATAAGTAAAGCATTTCTTTGAAATTCACATATTTAAAAAGCTGTTTTATAAAACATGCAGTCATGAGAAGCACACATTTTATGTTGCAAATTATTTTGGATTTTATTTAAATTTACATCTGCTTTCTTCCCTTATTCTACTTTTATCTTTTTAATAATATTCTATTATTTAAAAGCAAAAATTAAATATATTTGAGTGAAAACAGGGCAACATAAACAGCTTGCTTATTTAAAGAACATAAAGTAAAATGCAGATAATATGTGAATGGAATAAAAGACAATTTATGCTTTGAAATTTAATCAATTATCATTTCCTTGAAATAACATTCTCAGAAATTTTCAAACAGTTATAATTTTTCAAAAAAAAATTTTTTTTCTTAATTAAGCTATTTTAAATATTACACTAGTAAAATTCAACTTCTTGAATTAAATTCCAATAAATTTGAACAAAATCTTAATCTAAGCAAAATGTTTAACAGCATAAAATGGAATGATGTTCAGATAGGGCACTATTATCGCTTTTAAATTTACGCCAATTTTAAAATCATCACCAAACACTTTTTATACTTAAATTTACATATATTTTCAAAATTTTTAATAACAAATTTAATTCTTTGGAAATATGCCTAAAAAATAATTTATTTCAGATTGTGTACAAATTTTAATAGGTTATAATTCAAATTTTTTGCTGAATAATTTTTATAAAAGTTATATAAAAATTAAAAATTTTTACATAAATCAGGGAAAAGGTCTGAATTTTATTTGGATTAAACCTAAAATTCAAATTACAAAAGAAGAAAACAAGAATTATCAATTAGAAAAGTGTTACTTTCAAATATAAACAAAATTTATATTTGTATTGTTAAAAATTATTATTAAAAAATTTATGTAGCATAGCCAAGGTAAATTTTTGAATAATAATTTTTAAAAAAACTGCTCAAGTGATTTTTACAGAACTTCACTTTGGCACAGTTTGAGGCATAAAGTATGCATAAAAATCAGCATGCTATTAAAAAAAAATGTGTATATATCCGATTTTCTGTCAAAATGCATATGTTAAAACACTGTTATATATAAATCTAATATCCATCCTAAAGTGTGCTTTCAAGGCATGAAAACACACGAATTGAAATTTGCCGATCGGCCAACTAGAATTGGACAACTGTATCATTTTTTTGACTCATTGTATATTCAAATTTCTGTATGCAGTGATTTCTTTGATTAAAGTGAATCAAAAAACTGAAACTAGGGATGATTATACAAACAAACCAAGGGAAAATTACACAAATTGCACTTTTTTCTTCATAAATTAAAAAAAGAAAAATCAAAACAAATATTTTTAAATCTTGAAGGAATGTGTTGAGAACAATTTCTTAAACAAACTGAAGTATAAAAAAGGTTAACAAAATTTTTTTAAATCATTCAGATTCAATATTGTATATGCAAACATATTAAATGCTCATTTAAACAACAAAAGAAAATGGGCAGGGACAGCAGATGGGAAAAAGTTGTCTATCATCAGAGAATGCCAACTTTAATGGAAATCACCCTGCTTGAAGCAAATTATTTATGGATGCAGAAAGGGTTGCAAGAGCTGGTGAGTACCTTCCTCATCAGTTTAATTCTATGTTTTGAACAATCAGAATACCACAGAATAAAGTACTTTCTTTGTAATATAAGGTAGATATCTTCAGTGATACTGAACATGGTCTGCAACCATAGGTGTTAGTTTAATTTAATAACATCTTGAAAAACAAGGTGAAAATTTTCATTCAGTATTTTGAATACAAGTAAAAATGATAAAAAAAATTTCAATTATACAATAGAGAAAATATTAATTGAACTATTTCAACAGTTTACTCTTCAGAAGTTTTAAAGAATCTTAATGAGCCTGAAGAACAAAGCTGAGCAGCTAGCTAAGCTATTGGACAACAACTAAGAATTTGCATGAAGGGTGACTAAACAGATGGAAGAAAAGAAAAAACATTGCAGTTGAAAAGATGAAGAAACAATGATTGTGAATTAATAAATGATGTCTCAATGACTGAAACTGGAATAGGCAAAGATTTATACCACCTGTTCAAAAAATGAACGAAATACTGGATGATAACAGGATTGTACAAAGTTTTCCAGGGTGTGTAGAAGTGCATAGAGAAAAAAAAGACCTAGTAAACATGTTAACTGAAAGAAATTGCAGAAAACATTAGTGCATATCAGATTATTTTCATATTAAATGAAAGCCTAATAACATTAATCTTATTTACTTAGTTTTATGAATATATTTTATGTACATATTATTTTGTAGGTTTCCTAATTTCTTTTTAAAGGTTCCATTCAACTGTAGTTTAAAAAAGACACTTCAGTTTTAGAGAACTTTGACTATTGTGAATGAAACATGTGAACATATAGAATTTTGCTATAGTGAAGTTGACTGTAAATTTCTACACTGTCACATGATGCAACAGTTATCACATACACACAAAGCAAATATTTTGTATAAATCTACAATAATACATATTTATAATACTCATTTGTTTATAAGAATATGATAAATATTCAATTAAAACAGAATTAAAATTTATTTAAACTCTTATTTCTTCTAAATTTTCATGTCTCCTTCGCGGAAGTCTAAATTTGAAAGGCATAAACTATTTCAAAATTAATTAAATTTATAAAAATTCTACTTTTAACATTCCTCTAAAAAATTAAGATGCATAAAAAACTTGTTGTTTTTGTTGGCTACTTAAGAATAATCATTACCCTTAATGCTTTTTTTATCTGTCCTCTAATGCCACTCACTGTTCTTATAGCAGCACCTTCATATTTTGCCACCTCAAGAGGTGAATGGAACATACCCTAGGAATGAATAAGAGCATTTAGTTATTTATGAATCGAGAGATAAACAGAAAATCAGTTTATAACACCTAGATATATTATCTTTAAGCTTGTTCATGCTACAAACACATGCAAAAGGGAAATGACTTTTCATGTTTGTTTTGACTAACACACATTTATACATCAAGGTTTTATATTTCAAGGAGAAGGCCAGAAATCTAACAAAATAATATCATTCCGTTGCTCTAATAAAACATTACTATTATATTACTTTAATAAATAACATTAAAAGCACAATAATTATAAAATTCTATCCTATCTACTTTTTGGCAGGCACCTTTACTCTTGTTACTAATAAAAATATAAGGAAAAGTATTTGTGTTATCATTTTAAGAATAGTCAAAATATTTTTGCACATACAGAATTCTAAATAAACTTACATCTGAAAATTTATGATTATTTTCAAGCTATAGTTATCAAAATAAGCAATAACTCTCAAGATAATAACTTTTATGAGTGCACTGGCCCAAAATTGAAGATAATTACTAAATATGATTTTAGTGGGTACTTTCTAAGATTTGATATTATTTTAGTGTATGCATCATATAGAAAAAACAGCAACCATAAGATACATTATTGTTCTAATGTATGCATCATATAGAAAAAACAGCAACCAGAGAGAGACATTAACGTGAAAATTTACCTCAATAAAAGCTGTCTTCTTGAAAATTTCACATGGTCTTCCAATGAGTTTAAGTTTTTTTACAATATTTGTCATCTGATTTACTTCTGTTACAGATCCTACAGCAGCAATTCTAAAATTGCTCTGAAAAACAAAAAAAAATATATGATATAATGGATCAACAACTGTATAATATACACACATGGATGAAGTAAGAATAAACGCACTGATTCTGTTATGAACTCGCAAACTGACTCACAGTCCATGTAGATGTTTTGTTGTTCTTTGTTCTAAAAGCTATTAGTGGATTAGTTCTGATAAGGAAATGCTAAACACCTGATTTGAACCCAAGTACAGAGTAAATTTGATTTAATATTTTGATACTTTGTTACATATAAATGCCATCCGTGACACGATAGAAAAGAAAAGGTTTTAAATTAAATAAACATTAGTAAAACTTAAAATCCTTACAAGATTTTTAATTTCTGTTTTTCTGATGATCATATTTTAGGTACATAAGGAAAGGGGTGACAGGTTAACACAAAGCACCATTTTTTAGAATTGTTACTAAGTAGCTTATTATTATTACTACAGCAACTGGAATTTTGGATATGCATTTAACACAAACATAGAGTAAATCAAAACCACGGAAACATACAACACTTCCATTGCAAATATGAAGCAATATTAATAACATCATATAGTTAAAAAAATTATCACAAACTGTTAAATGATTCACAGCTATACTCACAGTGATGCACACTGTTTTTTCTCTAAATTTAAGAACAAATCATCAGCCAAAATTTGTATTCAAAAATGGAAAAGAATTACATATTAACATGCAAATTAACTTATACTGATCTACATAACAAGGGTCTGTATCTGGCATGTGTGTATCTTTTCCCCTTCTCGCAGATGCAATTGGTCATTCCTTGTGGTGTACTCCAGGCAACATTTTCAGTGATGAGACAGCTACACAATTAATAGGTTGAATCATTCTTGATGAATGTGTCTGTGTAAGTACCTAGCCATTGGTTTAAAAAAAAATTGCACAGATATAAAGCGAACCATAAGACAATCATCAGCTACTTTTCGCTTTCTAAGTATGTAGCACCTTTCTTAGGGAAGATATGTTCAATAGTGATATTTATTTTAGTTTTTAAAACCATAGTCTACTTTTATAGTTCCTCTGAAAGATAATCACCAAGACAGGATGCACTGAATTTTATAATAAATCTTCAACTTCACATCATATATGTACATATACTGCAAGTCTTCTGTGAAGAATAAAGTACCTAAGAAAATGTATAGGCCTTCTTTCTCAAATCCTACATTCATCACTTTAATTTTTTTTAGCCCACAGGAGAGCATCAGCTCAGAAGGACTATCAATTTCATTTTGGCATTTCGCATTAGTTCACTATAAAAGTCTGAATCTTTTTCAAACTGTTGCAACCAAATATTAGAGATCTGCTATATATTTTTAAAAAAATAAATAATGAAGAATCTGCATGAATGCATGCATGTTTCTCGCACTGTGAAAAAACAATGGTACCTAGAGACACCAAATTTTGAATACACAGTCCTCCACTTGAATATGGGCATCTGGAAGTCCAAATTTGGAATTTGTTTTATCATCTATTTCATATTTTGTAAAACTATAACATTTTTTTATTAACAAACTCAATGATTTCAAAGTGTTCCATTAACATTAACATTGTGTGCATCTTCAAGCATGGATATTTTATGCACAAGGTTTCTTTTTTCGTGATATTTCTGTTGAATTGAATTTTGTGGATTAAGTGCGAAGAACACGATATTTAATAAATAAAGGTAAAACACAAAAATGTAAAAAAAAAAAAAAAGAACTTCTTTGGGAATAATATCAAATCTGACGCCCTTTTTCTTTCTTTCTTTCTTTTTTTTTTCAATTTTATTTAAATATATATTTTATTTGCTACACTTCAATCTACAATGTGATAATGCAAAATTCTTAGAGACACCGGGAGGCAGGCACATTCTCTTTCACATAATTAGATATATCTAGTTTCATACTCAAAGAACTATTTGATATTTTCTTCATTGTAGTTGATGAAATTCTTTCAAGGATTTTGAAAAGGAGGGAAAAAATTATACAAAACACAAATCTATAAAAAGGATCATGATATATGAAACAAGTAATGCATTCAAAAATAAGAATAAATGAAATATAGCAGTAAGAGCATACATGAGTACACCTAAATAAGATGTAACTTGAAAAATATTAGCTTAGAAAACAAATAATGTTAACATTTCTACTCACCATTATTTCACTAACAGTTTGAACTCCCAAAATTCCTGCTTTCTGCTGAGAAATGGGACCTTAAAAATATTTCATCAATTAGGTAATATTATGAAGCAAAATATTTCAAAACTATAAAAATAACAATTTTTATCACATACCCCAAAAGGCAGCCATGCAATGTAAATGCTTAGGAGTATACTTCAAATGTCTATTACGCATATTGTGATCAACAATATAATACAGGGGAATAGTCTGAAACCTACGCCATCCCAATGATATTATTAGTGGATCTCGGCTCTTCAGAATTTTTGGATACCAGCGATGTTTTTTAATTCGAACCTAAAAAAAAAAAAAAAAGTTTATTCAGAATAATTAATAAAATCCTTTCTTTAAAAAATAAGCAACAAATGCTAAAGGGACATGCTGGACCTATGGATCAGTTCTCAAGCAGCGACAGTTCCAAGATAGCCAAAGTGGAAAGCATTAGCTGAAGACACCATTTGCCCATTGGAGGGCTATCAAAATGTTGCAAATTGGTGCAAAACAATCCACTGTTGTGAGAGAGCTGAAGTGCCATCAATAAGCTGTGGAATCTTTACCAAAGGGATCAAAACCCTTGTAGGAGATGTGAGTCTGGACACTGGAGGATTACCACAAAGGCACACGATTGCTTCCTGTTGCTGTGTGCAAGATGCCCTAAATCACTAACACCATGATAGCTGGAGTCACATCTCTGCTGCTACAGGATGGCCCATATCCCTGCAAACTGTGTCACGTCAACTACATGAAAGTGGATGTTACATCCAACAACCTGTGGTTTGTGTTCCTTTGTCATCATAGCATGTCAGAGTGCAGTTGAATTGGGCCTGTGAACATCATAGTTGGACATCAGAGCAGTGGGGCCACATACTCCTTAGAGATGAGTCTCGATTTAACATCCAGAACAATTTCCTAAGGGTAATGACAATAGCGAGTCAGGGACATGCTATCGAGCACCAAGCTTTGTTGAAAGAGACTATTACAAACGAGGAGGCTTGCTTGTATGGGCTGGGATAGCAACGAATGGCCGCAGCGACCTCTACATGATTCCTGGTGGTTCCATCACAGCTGGCCCATATTGCAATGAAATTCTAGACTCTCTTATGCGTCCTTGCAATTGGCTACCAGAGTATATTTATTTATAAACAATAATGCCTGCCCACATAGAGTTTGAGCAGTATGGAGTTATCTGGAGAGTGAAATCACTCTGCATCTGCTATGGCCAGCTACATCATCAGATCTGAATCCTATGCAGCATGCATAAGACATGTTGGGATGAACAAGATGAAGAACAGCAAGTCTCAGTGTAATGCCAAGTATCCTCCACGAGCTCTGACATGCAGGAATGGCATTACTACGAGCTTGCCTCACCACTATCAAGCACACATTTCAGCTAGAGGATAGCATACCTGTTATTAGTGTGATGGTTCCATTACACATTATTCTGACCCATTTAGTCTTTCACAATGTGATGGTCGTAAATGCATGTGTTTTGTATGTCTTTGCTTTATTTTCTGCTTTGTGGTCTAGTAATGCCACACCAACCTTTTGGATCAATTTCAAGCATATCCATTAAACAGTTTTTGCTTTATTCCATGTTTTGTTGTGCTTATTTTTTTAGCAGGCGTGTATTATAAATATACATACCATTTGAAATGTTCAAATAATATGCATATAATTTTATAATGAATACATTTCAAACAAATTCTTTGATAAAAAATTACAAGTAGTAACACAGTACAATTTCTCAACAAAATTTTCATGGATTTATTCTTTGAATGTGTAAAAACAAATACAGATACAGTTATATTTTAGTTTTGCCTGCATATAAAGTCATCTTTAAATGAATATATTCACATATTATTAAAAAAAGAATAATTCTACGAAAAAGTGAGAAAAATATTTCCTCGGTTTACAACAATTAAAAGCATTATTCAAAATAAATAAATCAAAATTTCTTCCAATATATTAATATTATAATTAAATAGTCACAACTACCCAAAATTAATATTGTCACAATACCTAAAAATTAATAGACCTACCTTAATATTATCACATTTACCTAAAAATTAATAAAACTACGCACATTTTCTGAGAATGAGAAACTGTTATATTAAAAATATAAGTACAATTTTCAAATAAATAAATAAAATCCAGATGCATTTAAAAAGCATACCTGCAAATAGCCCATTTTATCTTCACCTTTCAAAAGTGAACCAATAATAATTGGATAAGCTGGATCGAAATATTTCACAAATTCACACGGCATATCCTCCACTTCAAGGCGGAGATAGAGGCCAGGCCTATAACCTTCATACTGAATTCTAACTTCATCATCTAGATCCTCAAACTCTTTTCTGTTCAACTATAAGCAAAAATCCAGATTCAGTTAATTAAAATACATATGGTTTGTGAATTGCAATAAATTAATACTGCAAATTTAAACAGAATTAAAATTATGCTTTAACAGTTAAAATTATGTTACTGGAAATGTTAAGTGTATATTAGTAATAAGTAATATATAAATAGGATTTAAGAAGAGAACTTAATAAGAGTTCTTGATATTAATAGTCTTTCAAAGCATTTTTACTTCACCAGATATTAAACTACTGAATGCATAACTACCAGTTTCGAGAAAGTAAAATTCAGAAGACTAAAAAAAAAAGCATAAAATGATTTTTAAAGTCAAAACTAAGAGAAAATTAACTCATGTCTGAATTTTGAAACAGCAAAAGAGGTAAGGAAAACTTTCCATAAAAAGTGGAATATTACATAAATGTATCAGTTTATATTTAACATATTTACTGTAACTTTTCTGATTTTGCTAAAAGAAAATTCAGAATTTGAAAGTCATAACACTTATTAACTCATTTCATGATCTAAATATTCAAAACCACTAAATATGAAATCCAAACATAATATTTTAAAATAAAAGATCAGAAAAATAAGAATCTTCATTTCCATGTGAATTTCCCCAAAAATATGCATGTTTAATGCACTATCAGTATTTTATGATATTGTAATAATATTACTCTATATTCATTAAAATAACTGTCATGAAATTCCCAGATCATCAGATCAAAATTTTCATAACAAACTGGTTTAAAATTGCCAAAATGTTGATAATTGTCAAATCTAACAACAAAAGAAATGAACTCCTTTTCAATGTATTTAAAAAAAAAAAACTCAAATGGTTGTCTTAATACCTGCCAAGAATATGCACTTAAAATGATGACAAATCACCAAATTGGCACAACTACTCATGTTTTTACAAGAAATAGCGAAATTCATATAAAAAATTGATTCCACAATATCGTTAAACAAGAATACAAAAAATTCTTAAAAATATTAAAACTGAAATTACAAAGAAATTTTAAAAATAGCAAAGATGCAGATGCTTAAAAAATTCAATAGAAAATTTACAGATGCTTTCATACCGACCCCACGTGAGACTTTTGATTAAATTATGTCTAATTTGATATCAGATAACAATGACGGCAAAAATAAGATACGACTATTGTTTAATATAAATGCCAAACAACTGTAAACTAGAACATGAGAATTAGCATAAAAATGTTTATTGAGGAAAAAATTAAAAAAAAAAAAAAAAAAAGAAAATCTAAAAGGTTTCAGATTTTAAATTACGTTCAAACGGGCATTTGTTTAATATTTTGTGTGTTACCTGTATTTATTAAATATCATGTTCTTCACACTTAAACCATAAAATTCAATTCAAGAGCAATATCGCAAAATAATTTTAAATTGAGCATATCTTTAGAATTTCCAATACAAGGTCTCATGTGCCGGAGATAAAAATGTTTTTTCTGTACAACGTTGCCATTGCTCACTTTGAAATCCTTGAATTTGTTAATCAAAAATTAGTTAAAAAGTTTTACAAAATATGAAATCGATAATAAAACAAATTCCAAATTTGGGCTTACAGATGCCCATATTCAAAGTAGGATTACGTCGCAGGTATCATTGTTTTATCACACTGCAAGAAACATACATACATTCATGCAGATTCTTCATTATTTAATTTCTTCAAATGTAGTATAAGGTGATAATGTTTGGTGGAAACAATTTAAAAAGTGAAACGGGCATTCAGAGTGATCTGATGCAAAATCACAAAATGAAAGCAATAGTCCTTCAGGGGCAAAGCCCCTGTGGACTAATAAAAACGTAAGATACAAAATATCACCCTTTGTTAGATTTAAACTATAAATTGTACTAATAAAAATTCATATAAATACTCAATTACCTCTGTTTGAGCATCAACTTCAGCTTTAAGTGCCTCATAGTATGATTTATCTTTAGTTATATCAAGATTGTTGTTAAATGCTTCTTTTAACTCCTTCTTTTTCATGTATTTTTCTTCAAGAAATTCATAGAACAGAATAAATTAAATTAAATCTGTTACAATTCCCATTATGTATCACACAGTACAAAGCCTGAGATACAAACTTGTCAGGAGTTTGGGCAATTCCAGATATTAAATTCCCAGTTTAAATTTAGTAAAATGGCAAGTCAAAATTATAAAATTAAAAATATGAAAGAATTTTTTATGAAGTATTGATGAAGCATTTACCACCTTAAGAAAATAATAATAATAATAATAATAATAATAATAATAAAACTCAATATTTATTTGCTTTATAAAACATTTTTTTGAATGTAAGTTGTTTAAGTGTTTCAATTACTTCATTTTTACCCCTCTGTTAACACTTTTTCTTTAATTCTATGCATAGACAAAATTTCTTGTTCAGTCATAAATTTCAACTGTTTAAATATCAATAATGTCCACTAAATTGCCAATCAAATTTTTTTTGTTTTCACCACTCTCCTTGTCACTTTCTTCACTATTGTATTGATAAGTGGCATAGCTAGAGTGGGGAAAAGAGGGACATCTGTCCCCGGGTGCAGCAACCAGGTGGTGCCAAATTGACGTTACAAAATTTTAGAATGAAATTGACACACAAGGTGGCACAAAAACTTCAGCTGTCCGCAGGTGATGAAAACCCTCCTACGGCTCTGGTATCAATATTTTGTGGATTTCTAAAACCATACTACAAATTTCACTCTTTGTTGAGTTGACTGATGACTGAGGGCATTGTCATTGCAATTAAAAACTTATTATAACTGTTATAGCATCTTCATTTATTAGTAATTCTCCACATTTATACTCACATTCCAATAATTAGAAAACTTTGCTTTTTGTTTGCGATGTCTGAAAAACCTTCAAATTTGCAGGTCTCATCATATATTCATATAAATACTCAATACCAATTTTAGCTAGCGTCTACTATACAGTATTCTAAAAATGTTGTCTCCTGTAAATTTTGCCACCAGCTGTGGTTGCACTAGCTGAACTAATCTGAGCAATCAGGTATTCTAAATTAAGACAGCACTAAATTTAATCTTTCAGCCTATAAGTATAATTTACAAAATCTATTTCTTGCATATGGAAAGAAATTTTTTTAACTCTTTTGTGATGGGAAGCGAAAACGTGCACTTATCGCTGATTCTGGCAGTCTTTTTCATGACTGACTGACCAGGACCTAAAAGGTTTTTTCCATTAAGCCTAAATCCACAGAGAAGCAAGAAACACACTCATTTCCCAGCCGACACGCTGGCATGCCAGAGCATTTTTCATGATACAAACAACTGAGTTTCTGTATCCCTTCGAATCCTTTTTGCTGCTATGACTTTTTATGTTACAATGTGAGGTTCTATTACGTTTTGCATTGCTTTTATTTCGGAAAGCCTCAGTTTACATATATACCTTATACGATTTCAGTTTATTATGGCAAGCAAGCATTTTTTATCAGACAAATGATAAATGAGCCAATTAGTGATATGAATGAGAGTGACGATTCATTTCCTAGAGTTAGAAAGTGGTATTCCTAGTGATTCTCATATGGACATTTTGTCAGAAACTTAGCTCACTGAGTGTCTGTTTTCCAGTTCACGTGCAAGAATTTACTTGTTGTAAACAGACTTCTTGTATTTTTTTATAAATTTACAAGTTTATTAATGTATTCTATTAATTAAAACTTTGGAATAATTTGAATAGTGCTTCCAAAAATTATTTGTCAAAGCGAGCAGTTTTTTTTATACATTTTCATACAAAGGAAAAAGATATTTAAATGCTAATTTTAACACATACGATAGCTTAAAGAGCCATCATAAAGCATGCCATTTGGAATTCCTTTCCACATTCTTTTCCCCTTAAGTTTATATAATCAAAAACCATGTGTATGTGAGTTATGCTACTCTCATTTTTAGCAGAATCTACATGTATTTGAACCTTATGGACATACAATGCTATCTTGCACCAAAAATTATAACTTTCAAAACATTCCAAGACACTGGGAAAATGCCGGCTATGAGATGATTACATAGGAAAAATTCTTACCATGAAAAAATTAAAAAGAAGACATTTTTAATTAATTGCACAGCTATTTTGCTTTTGCTAAAAATTGTTTCATAAATCTTCTTTACAGCATTTATTACCTTATTTATTTTTTAGATTCCAAATATTGTACAATAAGTCACCAAAATGGAAAGTAATGTCACTTTATAAATGACAGCAAAAAATAAGAATGTTTTATTTCAGTGTTATTTCTTAAATATAATTTTAATACATTACCATTAATAATTTAATACATTACCATTATTTTAATGAAATTTATCAATGTTGTAATGTTTAAAAAAAATCGTTTAAAAATTCCCAGATCTCCGAATTAAAAATTTTCTATAGAAACTGATCTTAAAATCGCCAAATTTAGAGCCATTTAAAATAAAAGAACTCCCATCCCCAAAATCAAAAAGTTGTTTAAGAGTTCTTCATTAGAAATAAATGAAAGAATTTTGAAATGCTTACATTTCACTTCTTACCCAGAAACTCGAGCATAAAGTAACAGATTATAACCCATGAACCCATTCACTCATTCAAAAAATAACCATACCGGTCAATGAATCATCAAAATTATTCCTCCACAATGGTAATTCACACTTAAAATGGCAGTCATAGAAACAGACAGGAATTTCTGATAATTAGAAAACTTCTGCCGATTTTGGCCGAAATTAAGGACTTTCAAGGACCATAAATCAATTAAAAAAAAACATAAGGACTTTTAAGGGCTGTATGAACCTTGGCTAAGTTGGTGTCAGGCTTATAGATTATTCAGTAGGTGTAAAATCAATGATTTTTCTATGACAAATATTTCAGGTTGGGATCTAGCGTAAAAGTAGCTATGAAGGCAAATTATTGATGATAAAGATTTATGCTAGTAAATCATTCTTTCTTCTATACGGAGGTAATTTATTTAATACTGAACTGAAATTAAGAATTGGAACCCCCAATATTTTATTATGAAAAAATGCCAAAAAATGTGCATGCATAAAGCATATCTATAAGAAAAGGGAAGGATTTCTGGTGGTCTGGATTTTAGATAATACCGGATATTGGATGTCTATTTGTACTGTATTAGTGCAGGCAATCCCTGATGTAAGGATGGTCAGCAAATGAATAAAAATTACCATTACCATTCAATTGAGAATGTATTTTAATTAATGTTATAAAATTTGTTTATTTGACTAATTTCTTTGACTTATGTTATAAAATGTTAAATTTTTTGTTTGCAATAACCAGCTTTTATATTTTAAGGAGGTAAGAAACAAAAATATTACTATAAACAAATCTTTAAGGTGTTTCTGCTTGGCTTGGATAACTTTACTTTATACTGACCATAAAACAGTACTGGAAATTGTCTTATCAATAACACCAAATGAGTTAAAAATAGTCTTATCGGTATCTAGTCAACCACTCAGTGGCTAATGTGGTTACAAATTCTGAAAACTGGTAATTTAAGCCAAGTACTGCATGTGCATTTCATAATTTTCTCCATGTGTGTACAACAAGTTTGCCTTAGAATAATGTGAATGCAAGACAGTTTGCCTTATAAAATTATCCATGAAAAATCCCTTTAAGAAGCTACCCCTTATATGCTTTGTTGTAATAAATTACAACTAAATAACAACCACAGAAAATGTCACCAAATGTTTCTTTTAGATATTGATGAACTCCATTTACTTCAGAGATGTCTTTTCAATCTAGTTCATCATTCCTTTTTCTCTTTTTTTTTTTTTTTTAATTTTTATTGGATGAATCCACATTCACTCTGTTTCCACTATAAATTTCTTCAATGAATGATTTGAAACTTGTAGATTTTACCTAGTGAGTCACAATTTATGCTACAATATGAAATGCAGTTTATTTAGTTAAAACATGGTGTTTCTAACGTTTCTGTCATTCTCATTCTTTTGAAAACATTTCATAGAGAAGGAGGAGAAAAACATTTTCCAAAAATATATGGAGGAAAATATCACTTGCTTTATTCAAGATATTAATTTCATAAAATGTTGTCACTAAATCAAGGATAATTTGTCAAAGTGTTTAAACACTTAGTGATAAACTAACAGAGAGAACTTCAAATTGAGGCTATTGCTAATCTGGTTGTCATTAAATAGGAGTTGGAAAATAGTTTCTTTGCAAAAAAACTTTGAAATTTATTACAATGCTATAAGATGGAAATTTATTACAATGTTGTAAGTTGAAAAAATATTAATAATTTAAATATTAAACATGCAGTTTTTTTCCATAATTCGTTGCTTTTTTGTGTTGAAATTTATATCAAATTTCTTGCTTTTTACCTAGTTATTACATTAAATAGCTAAAGAAACTTTAAAGAACTTCCTCTCTTTCTCCTATTTAAAATTAAATCATCAACAAAATCAATCAAATCAAAATCAATAACTAGGATTTACAAATTGAATCGCACTGATGCTTCTTTTATGAAATTATCAATTCACAAGCACAGATCACTAAATTCAAAATGTCATGAAAATAAAACTGAAATAGACAAAAAAACATTAACTCACGTTCAGATGTTTCCTTTTCAGGTTTTTCAGCCTTATATGCAATTCCTGTTTCATAATCTTCAAAATCTCCATACAATTCATCTTATTTATAATAAATAAATAAGTAGAATTAATAAATAAAGAAACAATGAAAAAAAGTAGAACATGGAAATAGAAAGCAAAATAAGCTTAACATACCATCTTCTTCCAGTAAATGCTTTGCATCTTCACTTTCATCCCATTTACCAGTAACAAAACAGTCTTTTATTGATTCCATTTCCTAGATTTGAGAATGAACATTAAATATGTCTTTGTCATACATTATTTGTGTATTTTATGTTGATATTGCAAGTATGACAGATTACTCACAAGAAATTGCACTGACATAACACAGACGGAACACTAATGCCAAAATTAACAAATTTAAAACAATCTAAGTACACTTAACATAATCTTTGATATTATAATATGTTGTATTTTAACATAAATATAAATCTCCATTACCGCACTACTTATATTTTAAGAAGCACTAAAAAAACCATGAAAAAAACTCATAATTCTGCATCTCATTACTTATATATAAGATACTATTTGAATTCCTCAACAGCATCTCCTCCCTAAAAAAAAAAAGAGAGAGAGAAGCAAGTTCCTACATTTCCTATGTCAAATTAATAATCACTGAACTAACTAAATATTGTCTTTTAATCATGACAAACTGAGATCTTATTGTCTGATATCTGCTGCTTCATCACTGGCTGAACTCTGTGTTATGCTACTTTTCTACTCAAATGCTTTTTCCACATCAGACAAGAAGCTAATATTTATAACTTTCTATAAGTAATCTATAGCATTCTACAATTTGTACTTACACATTTTCCAGTGCATGCTTACTATATTTTCTGCTCTTATTCAGCCATAAACTAAATTCTTGTCATCTCATATAATAAATAAGCAAAAAATTTTTTGCTCCTGTTATACACCCATTTCTTTTTGTCTTTTTAGCTTTATTATTAAGCATAATTTTCTTCATACTTACACTGTATACAATTCAACAACAAAATTACAAAAATTTTAAAAAATGTATAGCAGCATATGTTAGAATTCCTCATGCAGTGTTAAGTGTTGGCATACAGTTTTCTATTTTTTTCAATATTTTCTCAGTTCATTATATCAATGTTCAGTTTTCTTAGTGAAATGGCTTGCAAAATTTTTTTGTCTTTTTGTTATTAATGTTTGAGGTGTTAACTTTATTTAATGAATATCATGTTCTTTGCACTTATGCCATATAAAATTCAGCAAAAGAAACAGCAAAATCACAAAATATTTAAAAACAGCATATCTTTAAAATTCCCGATATACAGTGTCGTGCGTTGGCGATAAAAAAATGTTTTATTCTGTGTAATGTTGCCACTGCTTGCTTCAAAATCATCGATTTTGATAACCAAAAATTCATTAAAATTTTACAAGATATGAAATGGATAACAAAATAAGTTCAGGTGCAAATCTTAAAGTGGAAGACTATGCTATTCAAAACTGGATGGCTGTACGTACCATCGTTTTTTCCCAGTGCGAGAAACATACATAGATTCATGCAGATTTTTCATCATTTAATTTCTTTAAATGCAATACAGGGTGATAATATTTGACGGCAGCAATTTCAAAAGTTATTCAGATATTTAAAGTGATATGCTGCCAAATCCCCTTTTATTACTAATAGCCCATTTGAGCTAATAAGAAATATTGTAAAAGTTTTTAGTTTGGAAAATTTTGATAATCATATAAGATAAATGTAAATCATAATTTTATGAATTCTAAAAGAATTTATAAAATCAAAACTTTGTAAATAGGAATGATATTAAATAATACAGTTTTATTAGTACCAACTTGATAGTTTTTTCTAAATGTGTAGCTCATAACTTCAACATCTGTAAAAAAGCAAATTTATAGCATTATATTAAAGTGATGCAGATGATGATGTATATCCTGATGTTAGGTATGTTTGATTAACTATCCTACAACATTGATGGAAGGTATCCAAAGCTGATGAGGATACAGCTAACTAATGACTTTTAGATGCAAACAGACATACACACAGACATTCTCCTCTCAAAACAAAATTTGGACATGTATAAGCCAACATATATATATACAAATTGGTAAAGGAAATCAAGTAAAAAATTACTTATCAAAATATAAAACTATTAAAAAATTCCCATGTGGCATACTTTTTCATCAGTCCAATCTCTAGAAACAGATGTCGTAAACTTGCAACAATCAATTCCATCATCACTTTGGAAATGCTTTTTCTCTTTTTCATGTTTAGCTAAACGAAAGAGCCCACCAATTTCGTCATCAGAGTCTGAATCCTCTGTTTCTTGTACTTGACCTACAAATCGATAATCATCAATTAAAAAGTATTAATAAATAACCTCAGATTAACTCAATTCAAAATCTGATATTATATACAGTGTGAAGTTCCCAGATCCAGAATAATTAGGACTTTCGTGGTGGTTAGGGATTTTAGATCAACAGATTAAATCTAGTCAGACTGCATGTAGACATGGTAACATTTGGGCTTCACTTATTGTTTAGGTCAGGCAGAAAAATGCTCCTTCTCCTACATAACCGCTCACAATCCTGGCCAACATCAATACAATATCAATCAATGCACTGTCATTGGTAGCAAACCCACTCCCTAGCCAACAGGTGTTTGAGGATGACCTGTAGATGACAGTTAATCATGAGAAAAATAGCATTTACAGCACAACCATTCTCTTTAATTGAGCATTACATTAACTGTTTCTACATTTTGTAAGTGGCAGGGGAAATGTTTTGTTTTACAAGGTGTGCCTATAAAGTAAATGGTTAATTCTTCATAAATAAGAAAAAGATTACTAACCTTGATATAAATTTATCGCCTTTAAAATAATTGCCAGATGAGTCTATACAGTTTTTCCAACATTTCTTCTAGGTCATTGAAACACTGTTTATAGGTATTAGAACTAACCGTTTACAAAATATCCATTAACATTTAAGTTGAAGGGCACGATGTCTCTGGTTTATCTTCAATGCTTTCTTCCGTACCCACATTTAAAACAGTTGTACCGTTCATACATTTGTGTTCTTGATAATAATGCATTAAATAAAAATTAAATTGCTAAAATTTAGTTTTTAAAAAGGCAAAAAAAGGGCTGCCATTCCCCTAACCACTATTCAGAATATACCCATGCCCTAACTCTCATATTTGGCTTTTTCAGACATTACCACTGTCATTCCACCGATGAATCCTCTCAAAGACCATAAATTTTAAATATGATAAATAAACAGAAGGCTATTAAGTCAAATAAAGCAAAATGATCAAACCATATCTTTCTTTACCTTCAGAATATTTAACTATCAAATACACTCTTGTGATATCATCTATTATCACTATCTAGTAGAAATTCTAGGCCCAAAAGCACCATAGCAAGTCTTAATTTTGAATGCAGGATCTTGTCTACATATTTTTGACTAATCACTGATTATCTGTTGCAAATATGTTGTTTGCAGCCATCATTTTTTGATTTCTATATGAATAAACAAGCTATGCTATGAAAACTGGATCTTTAAGAAATTTTATGGAAAGCTACATGTTCTAGAATCTTCCCAGATAAAAGTACATTATGCTTCAATATGTAATGAACAGAAAAAGAACTTGGTCCTAATGTGAGTTCCATTAAAATTGTAACATTAACAGAAAGCATAAAGAACACACACACGTTGTGCTGATCTTGCTTTAGCCTATTTTCTTACAACTTTCTACAAGCAAAAATGTAATTAGTTCTTCCATCGGTGTTTTCAGTGAGATCAGACATGTACTGCATGATAAATTCATCTCATAATTAGAGAGAGTCATCAGTTTTTGCCTGCCATAGTAGCCCTCGGACAAAATTGCTATCCCAACGATTAGAATTTACAACTCTATGTAAAAAACGTATCTGCAAGGTATTTTAACACACATTTCACACATGTTTCTTTAAATGGAAATGAAGAACTTTTAAGGACAAACAATGAAAAATTTAAGAACTATCAACTGAATAAATTAAAGCAATTATCTATGCTACTGACTATGCTTTTCGAATACCAAACTGAAAATAAAAACAGAAGTATGTAGGGTGCATTACTTTTAAACAGTTTTGTATTTAATATAATATAAAACAAATTTTAAAAAAATCAACTTCTAAAAGTTATCAAATAGTTGACTTTAAATTATTATTTCTTGAAACAGTTACATTTTACACTTATAAAAACTTTTAAAGAAGATTTACACGGTCATTACTTTTAGTAGTCATTAAAACACTATTAAAATCACTATATAAGGAAATGTTCAGTTTAAAGTGACAGATTAATATGCATATAATTTATTACACTGGTTTCAAAAAGATATTAGAACAGTTACACACTGAAAGATATAAAACAACTACTACAGTAGAATAGTCATATGTTTTTTAATCCGAAACATTTTCAGATACTTAAGTATTTAATTTATTTATATCCATTTCTTTAATTTAAAACTACTCCTTTTTAAGTTCATTTGTTTTAATAAAAAAAAATCAATGGTCCTGCACATCTCTGCTTCTTTTGTAAAAGCATCTGTTCTTAACACAGTAGAATTTTAATAATCCCAACAGCTCAGAATGCCTGTTGTCACACCCATTTGGGATGTAAACAAAGAAAATTCCAGTTTTTAGAAAACAGCATGATAAATTTAATAGCAATTTTTTACACATTTTAGTTGAAGAAAAGAATTTGTTTTATTACTAAAATTATTTGGCATTTTATGCATGCATGAGTGTTTCCATTTTTATTTTATTAATCTCTGCAAATTTTTCATTTCATTCATTCATTTTTTCACTTTTTTATATGTTTGGAAAAATGCCACTTTTTCAAAAATGAATGCCTTTTTAAATTAATCTTGTGTTCACAACGCTAAAAAAATTACTAGTCTATAACTGCACCACATAGTTGGTTTGTTTATATACCAAGCAATGACAGCCTGTTTGAGCTGGTATTGAATATGGACAGATTATTAAAATTAGCATTAGCAAACACTTTTCTGGTATTAAAAATAAAAAAAAAGTGTTTCACTTTATTTATTTATTAAGAAGTCTCTTTCTATAGATGCCAGTTCATATGACAAGATTAGAGTCAATTTTGCAATTTTCCAATGTTCAGATAGTAAAAATCATTGAAACAAGGAAATTAAACTATGTTGAAATGAAAACTATTGAAACTAAAAATAGAAAACCTAAATAATTTTATTTTCACAGATTTTTCCAAAAATTCTTTGAACATTAAGAAAATTTTACGATAATTTTACTGTAAAACATGTTCCTCCTGTATTACTACATTTTTCATCTTGTCGTGGGGATTCCCTGAACTTCTAATCATTAATCATGTGTCTATAAATCCAGTTAGAATCTCCTATGACATAAAGATTATAATTCAAAGGGGGGAGTGCCTTGACAGACAACCATTATCAAACTTCCCCCCTTCTTTTTTCATTCTTCCCTCCCCCTTCAAAGAAAATTTAAGGACCGTATGAATCCTGTTTAAGCTTCTAATGATGCTACTGTAATTAAATAGAGTCTAATTCACCAGCTGTCATTGACAAAAAAACCAATTTATAAAATCAAAAAATTTTGCAATATTTAATGACTAAATGCTTATTAGCTCATGAACATACTTATAGTCAGAAAACACATGTGAGCCATACCCAATTTTTACCTTATTTACTCCTTATTTGCATATTATGTGCCTTAATAAAGACATAGTTACATATTTTCACCTTCAACCATTTGCCTGTTTTGCCCGTACAACACACGGCAATCTCATTACTCTGTCGTTTTAGCTGTTTTACCCATACCTTTCCTATTTTTATTATCAAATTAATCATACAGATGGCATTAGATGTCTACTAAGTGGTAGTTTGTAAAGTGCATTTTGTTCTGTTCCGATTGGTTTAAAAGTTCATATTTGTCTCACATCTTTTGTATGATTCATAGAATTTTTTTATCTTTCACTGCTTGGTTTATCACACGCTTTTTATTATTGATTTGATAACTTTATTGTTATACAAGTAGTTAAAGCTGCTTTTTACATAAAATAATGGCTGATTCAAAATCTACGCAGCTAATTTTTTGCGATTCTGTGATCCGGAATCAGAACCTGAAATGTCTGTAAAGGAGTCTGAGAAAAGTGAAAGTTCTGTAGACAACTTTTTCTACACATCTGTTTATGGAACATTTTTGAGTGAGAGTGGTAAAGATGCAAATTTACAGTTTCAATTGGATATAATCGTCTGACTGATTGAAAAGAATGCAAGAGTAGAAGGTAAAGGAAAGAAGATCTTGCTGGATGCTTATCAGCTCCACTAAGACTAGTAGAAAGAGGAGAACCAGTGATATGTGTGTTCACTAAAAAAATTATAACAGTAAAAAAATTAGAAAGGAAGCCCGGTATTAAGTAAATGTAATTTTAGCAACTGTAATCAAACATAAGTATAAAGTAATTGTACTTTTTATACGTACAACTGTAAATGTAACTTCCTTATTAGGCACCCATATAAGAAAAAAAAAAGGGGAAAATATCATTTGCAGTAAAAAAGTTGTTCTAAATGTTTAAAAATATTATACATGTTAATTTTAATAACATACATTAATTTAATTAATGCGTGTTATTAAATTAATTAATTGATTAATTTTAATAACATGCATTAAATCAATAAATGCGCCAAACAACAATTATTCACAAACATGTATAGAAGTTTGCATGCTACATTGATAAACTTGCATCTTATGTCCGAAACATAATTGATAAATATTCTTCAATTTGATTATATGCACCAAGCATGATGTCAGATGTCACTGTTTGCCTCAAACTTCAACCTAATGATCAAAACTGTGAACTAAGATTTAAGTAAAATGCTTTTTAAAATCAACTTTATGCTTTTTCATCAATCATAAAGCAGACATTTCAGTTAATACTGTTATTCTGCTTAAGTACACAAAAGTTTAACACAGTATGAGGGAAAATATCAGAGCAAAAACTGTTTTCAATCTTACGTTGCCCATAAACAAGTTTCTGAAGATTAAATGTTTCCTTCTGCCTTTGGTAGAAGTCATCAGCAGCTTTTTTCATTAAATTATCCTTCCATTTTGCATGTCCTGAAGAAGAAAAAAAAATAAAGACTATTACTACAATGTTCACATTAATACAATTAATAAATCAATTTTTAAACTTTCACTCTTTCAACTGCACAAAATTTATGATATATTAAAAAACAATAATTTAAAATAAAACTTTTAATATATATTGCAGAGCTGTTAAGTATATCAAATGCAAAACACAACAAAAAGTTTAATTTGGATGTTTAAAAAAAATGAAACTGAAAACGATTTCATTTCCAGTGGTATTCAACTGAAATCATGTCTTTCCATTCTATGAAAACAGACCCCCCCCAAAAAAAACACTGGATTTATATATTTGGAAATTAGTAACTGAAATATAGCAGTTTTTGAACAAAATATTTTTATAGGCCTTTAAGAAATCCCCCCTTTAAGAATCACTCAGGGATAAATTAATAATTTTTTACCTATTTCTTCAAAATCATCTTCATTATCATCATCATTCTTTTCTAATTTTGTCTTCTTTTTGGTCTGCTTCTTAGCTGCATTGGAAGCTAATTTTACAGAATCTTTCTTTATATCAAAATCGTGAGATTCATCTTCTTCATCCTCAAACCTCACCTAAATTATTAAAAAGAAAACAATAAATTAAGCTATGGGAGAAAAATCATTTTTTTTTAAAGAAACAAATCTGAATGAGCTACATGTGGAGAAAAACAATATAACTTAGGTAATATCACACCTTTCGTTTCTTTCCAGTTTTTTGCTGAGTTTCTTCTTTATCTGACAATATTCCACTTTCATTTTCACTTTCTTCATTTCCACTGTCAGACTCAGAGTCACTGCTCAGTTCATCTTCACTGTCATTATCACTGCTTCTGTCACTTTCATTATTTTCATCATCATCATCTTCATCATCCTCTTCCTCATCATTTTCATCATCATCATCATCATCATTCTCACTACTAAATTCATAAAATCTGACTATTAAAAGTTCTTAAAGTGAACGAAATAAAAAATTAATACTTTAAAAGACTAAGTTTAATTAATTTTACAGTTTAAATTTTATTTCAGCTTGAATGATTTGTTAAATTTGAATACGATTTAAAAAAATACTATCTTTAATTTAAAGAATGTACTGCTAAAATAGTAGAGTGGAGATTGTTTGGAGAAAAATATTCAAAAGCAATCTGTCTTAGAAGTGATATTTTCCTTGAGGAACTGATGTAAGGAATTTAGTTTATATCAATGTCAGGCAAGGGAAAATTCATAAAAGACACTCACAAGTAGCACACATAACTAAATTCAGAATAAAATATCAGTGCTAAGTGCTTTTATCAATTTGATACTATAGAGAACTAATTATGTATACAGTGAAATATGTTTAACGTGAAAACGCTGAAGACGAAATATCGGTTAACACGAAATAATACAACGGTCCCGACAAACTGCTTTGCAATTTCACGCATTTTTTTTTCTCTTAACACAAAACGAAAATCACTTAACACAAAAAGATTTACTTTCTGGGAATGAACAAAATACAGAAAACACCAGCCTTGCAGGCGAGATTTAAGAGGGGTATGACATGAAGGAAAGGTGGTTTCACACGTTTCATGTTTCATAGAAAGGAAGCTAACTTGGCTTCGAAATACCCTCATAAGAGACTATGACAAAAGCCAATTTTGTTTATCTAAGCTACTTTCAACCTCCACTCCTACAAACACCACACAAAAACATCTCATCTCTCATCAGTTGGCTTTGGAATTCAGCGATGAGTGCATCGCAGTGTGAGTAAAAATCAGCAAATTTGGTTCCCATTTATTTTTTTCTTTCTATTTTAGAAGAATCTTTGTACGAGCACAATGGCAAAGAGCACAGGGGGAAAGCAAACTGCTATTTCGCTTAAAATGAAGATGGAGCTTCTTAACGCTGTTGATCATAAACAGAATATGAAAACAGATTTCTGTTTTCATATTCTGTTTATGATCAACAGCGTTAAGAAAGATTTTGATATTCCGAACTCTACATTATCAACAATAATTAAAAAAAAAGAGACCAGATTACGGAAATGTTTGAATGGAGTAAGTTTGACAGAGGAAAACCAGATGAGAACGGACAAGTACGAGGTATTTAGAGATGGCTTTACTTGTTTGCTTCAAACAAGTGAGATTTCAGAATGCTCCCATATCAGGACCTTTCATGCTAGAAAGAAGCAATGAACTTGCTAAACAAATGGGTATTAGATTTCCAGAGTGACTGGAACATTTCAAGAAATGGCATAGTACTAAAAATGTTTGCAGTGAAGCTAATCAAGTTTTACCCACCATGACAGCAAATTGATTTCAGTCTATGTTGCCTTCAACACTTGAAGAATATGAAGCAAAAGATGTCTTCGATAAAAGATGTTGAAACAAATGAAGATTTCTTTTAATCAATTTATTACTTGCTCTTCATATGTTGCACTCTGCATGGAATTCAGTGACTCCAAGGACGATTGAAAATTGTTTTTGTCATGCAGGATTCTCAAAAGTATCAGATTCTTTGGCACCAAAAGAAATGGAGAAGGAGGATATTGAAAGAGCCGATAGTTAATGAAATGTTTGAGAAGTTTCTGCATTACTGGACTGCCCTACAGTATCATCGGAAGAATTTGTGGCAGTAGATGAGGATAATGTTTGCACAGCTCCAATTATGGCAGGCAAAGACATTTTTCCATTTGTTCCAAGCTAAAAAAATACCATTGATGCAAATTCTGATGACGAAAATTAAATGAATAATGCAGGCCTTGTTCCAGCGTCATCCAAAATGAAGAACAACATGAAAAATATGCACAATTACTTTAGATGCATATTCCACTGGTGAAATGAATACCAAAATGGATGACACTGAACAATTTGTTGACAATTTGATGCTAAAAAAATATATTGCAAAGAAAAATAGATTTTTTTCCCAAAACTCAATAAATGCTTTGTTTTTCAATTTTGTTAAATTTCATCATGTTCTTGTGGATGTTTTTGTTTCATTGATTTTTATTAAATGCATGCATATATACATGTGTAAATAAAATGTACTCCAATAAACTAAATTTTGTTGAATATTTTTTTTTCCAATATCCTTTAATACGAAATTCTTTTAACACAAAAAAAATATTTCAGTCCCCTCAGTTTCATGTTAAACGATTTTCACTGTATTTATATATATATGTAATAATAAAAAAAAAGTCTGAAGTAAATGACGAGCAGGAATTTTAACTTCGTAGAAGTGTTGATCTATAACGAATAAGAAATTGGAGGCGAAGGCAGATTAAATCTTCATTTTTTATTTCCGCTTGTTGTGGCCACAATCAACTTGGCACATGAAATGTGCCTATTTCAAAATAGCTCACATTTTAGATCATTTTAGTAAGAAAGAAGAAAGCAGCAGACAGCAGTCCAACTAGACCGAAGCGTAAAGAGCAAGTGCGTTACGTTCAGGGTGAAATCCCAATTCAGACTGAGTTAGTTTTGGTTTACAATGCATTTTGATTGGATAGTTAACACTTCTGTAAAATTATTATTGGTTACTTGACTTTTAGTTCCATTTACATCATCAGAATTATGTAAGTGCCATATGGCATGGATCAATCTAGAAATGACGCAGTGTGTAGAGAGGTTATTTTTTCCTATTTCAATTTTTTTTAAATTTTACTACGTATATTGCTCATCAAAATTAAAGGACATTAACAGAAATAAAACTCATTCAAAAAACATTAATAACAATTTGTACAAAAGCATTATTTAATATAAATTACCTTATTTGGCAGTTGATTAATCATAAAATATTGAGGTTAATGTCAAATTTGAGGAAATTTTAAAATGACAAGAAAATTATCTTCAATGTTTTGCAAGAAATCTCTCTTTAACATAGCATATGATCACCTTTGACAAAAATTAAAACATCACCTATTGATTACATACAATTTAAAAAAAGGTTCACAAATTCTTATGGAATTGTATGCTACTCCTTTAAAATAACATTTTTTAGATCCTGGAGGATCAAGAGAGACTTTGCGATTTGGCCGTCTAGGACAACATACATATGCTCTATTAGGTACAAATCAGGTGAGCATATATTCTGTTTTCAAGTATTCTGATATCAAAATTGCTCACTGTCATTCACTACTTGCATAATGCATTAACAACTGCTTACCTGTTCAGCATAATACCTTGACATAAAACAGCAAGCTATGCTGTAGCTTAAAAAATAGGCTATAGTTGTTTAAATTAAGAGATATGTCAGCTCTAGACAAGAATAATAATATTTTTTAAAAGGTCTGTTTAGGATTAAAATTTGCCTCCATTGCTATAAGCTAATCAAATAAAAATGCAGAGTAATCTATGCTTCTAGGTAATGTAACAGATTACACAAGGAAATAATGTGTAATTTTTATGCCTCACGAAAAATTTATAATTCACAGTCCCAAATTCATCAATCTGCTAATAATCTTATTAAAGACAATCAATTAATAATGACAAAAGTAAAATAAAATGATTAGTCTGTATAATATGTCATAGATTACACTGCATAAACATATTTAGTGATGATTTAGTTTTACTAATTAACAGAAAGAAAATGTTAGCAAAAGATCTAAGATTGCTTGACATAAAAAAAAAAGAAAAAAAATTTTTTTAAAGGGGGGGAAGGAAAAAGAAAAGGAAAGGAAAAAGATTTGGAGAACCTTGATTTACTTATGAAGTTTCATGAATTCAAAGGAAAAAAAAAAAACAGAGTAGTTTTAAATTAATATTTGGTGATGCTCTCAAGTTCTGCCATAAATGCTACATAATATGTGTAGCCCTCCATTATAAAGCACATTTTCATCTAATTTATGTATTTTTTCATTAATGTAAGACACTTTTATTTTATTGTTTATTTATAAATGCATATAAAATATGCATACAAAAGAATAAAAAATACTTTCAATATAAACTCTTTTAAAAAATTTTATGCATCAAATATGTATGTTTAAGGCATCTGTTAGAGCATTTCATAATTCATCAATCATTATTTTCAAAAAGGCTTCATTTCTTTAAAATGACTTTGGCATCTATTATAAACGATTTCTTTATAATACTTTTCTGTCCCTTTTAAAGTTTATACAATTTCTGTTTTCCTACACCTTTTAAACCAACTTTAAGTAAGTTACCTTAGTTATCATCACTAGCAAAGTCATTACTAAATAAGACTGTTTCAGTCAAAACTATGATTATACAATTTCACATACTTGTTACTCTAAACAAACCAATTCTTTTCCTGCCCATTTTTGTCTTCATCAAACAGATATCTAAGAGAATCTCATTTCATCATTTAATTGCGTTCCATACTTTTTCTTTCCGTGCATCTTTTAAAATTATAATAAAAAGAATAAGTAAAAAAAAAAAAGAGAGAGAGAGAAGAAAATAGAAGTACTATCATATCAAAACTGTAAATGATTAAGACCAAGAAAATCAATCTCCAGAAATTGTAAACAAGATTTTAGTACAGTAATATAAGCAATGCCTAATAATTTCTGCGCTTTATATTTAAAACAAAAAAAAATTATATTGACAGTTGTATTTTCCATAATACCATATATTTAAAGGTTAACAAAAATCTGATGTGAAAATTTTTATTTTAAACTTTATTATTTAAAAATTTACAAATAATGTTGCTTTACCTTGATAAATCCTCTTCAATTAAAGGTTGTTCTCCAGGAAGTAACTGTAGTTTTGTAGCCCTCATTTTCTCATCAATGGGATGTTGAACTGAAACTATAGAGCTCACCAGTTTCTCAGAAGGTTTATCTTCCTAATAAATAATCATTTGAAATAACTTTTAAGAAATAATTTAACCCTATAAAAGTTAATTAATTTCACTATATTTGATCAAATGTAACATGTTACACAATAACAGTAAAAAGAGATATTAAAGTATTCAAAAAGAAATTTAAACCAATTTTGCAACTGAAAATTACACAAAATGTTATACTTCAATGATTTTAATATGCTGCAAACACAGAAGCACTGGATCTCATTTCAGCTAACTAAATTTATGTTTAAACAGAGTTACCTCAAATAAATTTAAATTCTTAAATCTTTAATTACGATGAAAACATAAAAAATGGAAAAATCAGTTTGAAATAAAAAATTTTAAATCAGTTCTATTATAGTTAATGAATTATAACTAGATCCTACAGTTGAAATATCAGAAGAATTAACAGCTACCCCCTCCCAATTATAAGCTCTCAGAATAGCAATTTCAGAATACTTGCACTGTGAAGGTAATGATAATCCAGAAGACAGCTAAGAAAAAACATTCTTTTATTTGAAATGATAAATATCAATGAATAACCTAATATTTAAATCTTAACTAAAAGACCAGAGTATATATAGTACAAAGTCTAAGATCTGGATGCCCATTATAAGGAATGATCTAAAATCGGGAAATTAAAGCCACAAACTAAACAAATTTTTTTAGCATTTTTTTTTAAATGCTTTATGCATGCGCACATGATTTTTTTCCCATAAGAAAACATATGAAGAACCTCGATTCTTAATTTCACTTCGACACTAAATAAAATACGTCATTAAAAATCAATAATTTGGTGTGATCAATACTTTGGCTCCGTAGCTGTGTATGCTTCGCATACATCTCGAACTGAAACATTCTACATAAAACATCATTAATTTTGCAACTACTAATATTTTATATCCTTGACGCCAATGATATTTTGCTTTCATCACCGTATATTTATCAACACACGACAACTCATGCAGTGAGGCCTAAATATTTCTTTTATATTAGTAAGAATAATAAAGAGTATGGAAACCTTTTATATTGACATTAAGCTTGGCGATGATTACAGATTGAAGTTAAATGCGCTAAATATTGACGAGGAAAAATTAAACAAAAATTTTTTTCCATGTGCTAAAAATAGAATTTGTTAATGATGCTCATAGGCCAAAAGATTACATTTAATGCTACTGAATCTGTTATAAGAATAACAGATTTTTTTTTTTTATTCACATGAAACCAGAACCAGTGCCAGAGCTCGTATGGCCACACCAAGCGGCAGAATTTAGAAAAGACAAAATTTTTGGAATTTAGAGAAGCACCGATTAGCAAAATTAAGGGATGATAACATTTTTAGTATTTAAGGAAAGCATTGGGACCCAAAATTAAAGAACAGTAAAAATTTAGAACCTAGGTGAGGCACTTGGTAGCAGAATTTAGAACCAGCAGAGATAACACTGATGAAACTGGTCTTTTCTGGCAATATGTAATGCGAAATACCTTGGCAACCTCTATAGAAGAGGTTCCAACTGGTGTCAAAAAGTTCCAAAGCTAGACTAACAATTTTAGAAGGTGCAAATGCTGCAGGAACGAACAAGTGCAAACTTTTCATAATCAGAAAAAATACACAACCTCGAGCATTTAAGGAAGTAATGATTTACCCTGCTTTATATTGTGCAAATAAAAGTGCATGGATGACACAAGCATTAATGAATGATTGGTTAGAAAATCTTTTCATACCCAAGACTTGGCAAAATCTGAATTCGGTTGGTTTAATGCAAAAATTGTCTTGATTGTAGATAACAGTTCAGCTCATATTTAACTTAAAGTTTTAGTGAAAGATAACGTATCCGTTTATTTTTTCCTCCAAACTGTATGTGCATCATTCAGCCTATGGATATAGAAATAGTGATCACGCTGAAATGCAAATATCAAGTAACATTTTTAAAATACATGTTAAATTTCTTTAATGATGGCAAACCTATTCAAGAATTTTTGAAATAATTTTAGCTTAAAATCTGTGAGGAGCACTGCAAGATCATGGGAGAATGTGCCTTCAGATACTTAAAAAATGCTTGGCATAATTTATGACCAGCTACCATATTTTATAGTAATGATGATGAAGATGATAGCCACGAATTTGAAGGCTTTAGAATATTGCAAACCACAGATGAAATTTGCCAATTAATGGATTTTGGAAACAAATTAGGAGAAGGGCTAATAAATGAAGATGATATAACAGAAGTTTTCCATTGTGATTACAATGCTCCAATCATCAATCAATTAACAGACGGCGAAATCTGTAGTATGGTTCTAGACCCAGAAAATACTGCTACCTATAGTGAAGAAAGTGACAGAGAGATTACTGAAAACGAAATAATTTTAATTTCGATTGATAAGTTAGTTAGAATTCTCGACAGAGCAACTACGGGACTTGAATAGTGGAACTTTGTAACTTAACAAGAATTATGTCTGGCTATAGAATTGAAGAGGCATGAAAAACGAAGCAACTTAAACAATTTACATTCGAAGAAATGTTTAATAAAGTAAATAAATAAATATTAAGCTTTTTTTGTAAGTTTTGATAACCTTTAGATCATAAATGCTTCAATATTTCATGAAACATGATTTCATGTTTTTAATTTAATAATTTCTACATGCCATCTTACTAGATTTAAGGTAATGACCTAATATCCGGAAAAATCCCAAATCTGGATCCGAATTAATTTTGACATTTTTTCAACTTTCCTTATTTCCTCTGAACCAACATGATAAGTCTTTTTCTATTGCAATCAGAGAAGTATATCCAAGCTTCATCAAATGTAACTATATATTTCCATTTTTCACCCGCCAAATAATTTTCACACAGCAATCTGCATGTAGTTTTATGCTGAGAAACTTGCTTGAGCATTAGGTGATGAATATTTTTTTTTTTGTTGTTGTTTTAATTAGCTTTAAATCAGATGTTATAATTTTGTTCACAGTTCCTACAGAGACATTTAAACATTTTGCTACTGCTCTTTGGGAAAGGGGGCGGATTTTCCTTTAAAACATGAGATGTGACTTTAATTTTAATAAGAGTTGTACATACCTTCATTGGATATGCATTTTTTGCCTTTTTCCTAACCAGATGTAAACTTTTGCGGTTCTCTCCTTTCAAATTAATTATGTCACTTATTTTACTTGTAAAATATTAAAACCATGCTTTTCACATCTTTTTTTATAACTGAATAAGAGTATTTCTCTTCGAACAGCGCAAAAATATAGCCTTCGTTTCACCGTTTATTCTTTAGTGACATTTTAAAGAAAAGAGTATTTTTAATGCCGCAGACAATAACTAAACCTTATTCCAATTTGATGCCAGTCATGTTTATAATTTAAAGTTAATATTAAATTCCTGGAGAAACTCACAATCATTACAAAAATGTGTAAACACCCTCCTTAAGATAATAATAAATAAATAAATGTAGTAAAAACAGTCTTCGAAGTAATGAATATCGTAGAGACAGTTGATGATGTAGATGGAGAAATATGGCATTTTGTCATTGTAATGAAAGAGAGTTAGCAGTATTGATGGCATAGAACATAGAATGTTAAATCCGTAATAAACAGCAAACTTGGTAGTTAAGGCATATTAAATATTCATCTTTATTTCAATTGACATTTGCAACCCCAATCCACTTGGTACTCCAATTGTGCCTATTCAAGAACATTTACATTTTTGATGCAGTTGCAATAGGAAGACAGCAGCAAAGCAGCATATGAATTGCAAAGAAAGCAAAATGCACAGTTATCCAATATGGCAGCCTATTAAGAGAAATGTTTTAGTTCTTGAAATTTTGAGTTCAGGTTAAAAATTAGCTACGCCATCAGTGTTATGCAAGCCACATGACATAGAGTGATCTAGAAATGACAGAGTCCAGAAAACATTATATATTAACAAAAATTAAATTACATATAATATATATAATTATTATTAGCTTCTTATGCTTTCTTTGAGGCTATGATCAATTAATTGCTCAGATAATTAATACGATTCTTCAATTAATTGATAACTGAAGAAATAATATATGCAAAACATTAATTTTGCAACACATACAGAATGCCCAGTACAGTGCAAAAGAATAAAAAGAAATTACTAGTATAAACCTCCCATCATATATGGAAGAAGCCAAAGTCTATAAGATACGAGAAACAATTTTTTAAACCATCTGCTATCAACCTGGAAATTTTCCTTCAAAGTTATACTTAATGCAGAATTAACTGCATTGCACTTAATTGAGGGAAGATGTATTAAAATTGAGAAACTAGGAAATTTTCAACTAATAATTTGCTTCTGGTTAACGAAGTCTCCAAAAAAAACAAATTTTATTGCAGATTAAAAAAAAAATTTCCTGATATTGAAATTATAGAAGAAAATATATGTGCATTTAAATAAGTCTACTGGATAGCAATTGCAGGTTAAATCATGCATTCACTACATACATTTAAATTCTTCTCCACTGTCCAGGTGATCAACCAGTGCAATTTTCCTTCAACATTTAACATTCAATATATACCTAACCATAGAACTAATGGCTTGGCACTCATCATTTTATCAATTGAATAAGTTGACCACAGACAAGCCAAAAAATGACAGAAACCATATTTGGTAAAAATTAGCTTTCTTTTCTATGCAATATTTGGCACATGGGCCAAATACATGTCATAATATCCATGCTCATAAGCAAATAATGTAATCACAAAATAAAGAAAATATCACAATTTTTTTTTATTTTATTTTTACTCTGAAAAGAGATGTACATCATACCAGTTCATCCTTTGCTTGACCTTGATCATCCTTCACTTCAATATATACAGCATCTTTGTCATATACTATTCCACCCACACCAGACATAGGAGCATAGATCAGCCTTTCTTTCTCATTTAAGGAACGTTTCTTAAGCGTTTCAGGCAATGGGCAAGGATCAGGTAAAAAGTGAATAGTTTTAATTATGTAATCTCCACAACCTACGAAGAAAAACTAGTTTATGTCATCCCTTAACAAACATTAATTTCTTTTCATAAATAAGACACTAATAACAATTGAAAATCTTATTGTATTTGATTATACAAAAAATATTTTTGCATCTTCAGAAACAAGCAAATTAACTATTCTAAATAACATTGCAAGTTTTAGCTGAAAACAATATTTTATGCTGGTTTGCTATCATCATGTATGGTACAGATTTTAAAACCCATTATATTTTGAAATTTATTTATTTGCATTTTCAGTATAAATTTCAATATATTTTTTATGTTTATCTCAAATAGTTTTCTCTCTAAATTTCTGCATCTCAAATTACAAATCAAAGCTCCAGTTACAAATTTAAATCTAAGCAATGCAACCACACTTTTTTTGGCAGTATATGTTGAGGTTGAGAAACATCTCTTGCATATGAATACCAGAAAGGTGACAAAACAAGTCATGAATTTCTGGGAAATTCACAAGACTGTGATTCCCACAGAACATAAGTAAAAAGTAGCAAGTTCACTTTTCATGGAAACTATTTTAATCAGCTTGGGAAATTCAAGATCAGTAGAGACACAGGAATGTGTTTCATTTGAATCTAAGCACTGATTCATTATAAACTAATTAGTAGTTGCAATGTTGAATATGCAAAATGAAGGACTCCTAAAAAAAATAGTATTATTTCAACTGAAAAAAAGTTTAAATTCTTAAACAAAAATCCTCTAATGAAAAATAAATGAAATTGTGACCATGTTTCACATTACATCTAGTATTATTTTTACGATTAGGAAAAAGAAAATTTTGGAAAATTTGAGCCCTGCTTCCCCCAAAAAAAGTAAAATATCAAATACGTTTTGTGGTAATAAGTGTGGAGATAAGAATCTTCAGATACATTGTGATGCAAGTTTTAATTTAAGAATTTTCACCAAACATTTAAGCATTAACTCTTTCGCCTCAAAATCGCCCAAAACGCCCGACCAGTCAGACATGGGCAGGTTGCCGGAATGCCTGAATTATTTTCTACCTGGTGCACATTAGTGCATAGCTCATTGCTTTTGGGTGTTGTTAAATGAGATGCCAATCATTCTTTTGAAGCAATTAAACATAGTTCTATTATTTCAATGCATTTTCCTCTTCTTTGTTTAGCGCCAATATTTAGCGATTGATGCCAGAAGTTGCAATCCTGTGCTACGGGAAAATGGCCCACACTGGTAAAAGCAAATGAAAATACCAAGCGAGAAGTTTTCACATTACTTATTGTTAACACTGTAGCATTATACTTGGCACGGTAAAAGAAATCCATTCCAACAAAAATATATCCATGCAAGCATTTTAGATGTTTGAGTGAAACAGATTTTAGTCTCTACCGATGTGAGAGTTAAATGATATGCTCTAATATTACACAAGCAATAATTGGTCCAGTAATGTCTCTGCTTGACATTAAAACAGTTACAACTTTAGCATGAAAGAGGCACAATGGGCTGTAACATCTGCCATTGAAAGAGCTTGATTTCAGGAGGATCATCAACTAATGATTCTACAACTTCTTTAATATCATCTTCAGCTACATGAATCAAAACACTTAAAATACAGATTAAAGATGCATGACAAATTTAGTCTCTAAAATGTATCAGACAGAACAAACAAATAGAATGCTTAGAAGCTCTCAACCACTCTAAAAACATTTACTGATAATACAAACTCTATTTTTAGACAATAAAGATAATTAATTAAATTTGTCACTGAAAGTCCACTGGCTAAGTCATTATTCCTTCCACCCAAATAAATCTGATTATTAATTTATGTTTTTAAAACTCTTCATAACTATTGTAACTTTATATAACAATAACTTTTATATATTATTGGCCAATATGTTATAATTTAATATTACAGTAATTCATGACCTAAAACAATGGTCTTAAACTGGTGGACCCAAAGCAATTTTATTTGACTCATGAATACATTTCATTTATGTATTGGTTGCAAATGTAGTGTTGCAAAAATTTCAAGATTTTAGTAAGTCCAATCTTACATTATTTTCATTACCATTAAAATTGAACATGATTAATGGACCAGAAATTAGTTACCAATTGCAAAACTAATTAATTTGTAACATAAATCTTAAACAAGGATTTGAAGATGCAGATGTTATTACCTAATTTTCATACTTGTCAAAAAATAAATAAGCTCAGATGCGAATTTTTGCACTAAGAATAATTGCTTGGTTTGGAAACACATTTATATGTGAACAGCTTTTCTCACAGCTGTGAAATTAATAAAAAAAAGACACCAACTGATCGAAAAGCATTTACAATCCACGATGAAGGTAATTTTTACTAATTTCTCTCCAAGGCTGCTAACTTTATTAGAATTGAAATGCCTCCAAGTGTCAAACTAAATTAAGAAATAAAGTTTACAATTATTTAGATAAAACACATGTATTTTGCTTTATATGTCTAAGCTAAATTTAATAAATAAAGGAAACCGACCAGATTATTTATTCTCAAGTTTTGCCCTGCTTTGAAAATGTTTTTCCTGGAAATTCAGAAAGTTTACACAATTTGTTTTTCTTTAAATTAAATAAATTTATTTAATGATTAATTAAATATGTTAAAATTGCTTGAAATAAATGTCAGACTGAAAATTTTATATTTAGCTGCCAATATATTATGTAACAAGCAAAAACATCATGCAGGATCAAACTTTAGGTTTCAGACAGCAAATAAGAATAAATTTGAATTTTTCTTTTCTTTGCAATATTATTGTTAGTGTTTAAATATGTTTTGGTAAAATTTAGTAAGTGAATTTTAAAATTTTTTTTAAATTTCTTTTATCTTATTAATAAAAATTAGCATTTTGTTTAAAACAGAAATCTGGCCAGTCAGCTGTTTTCAGATCATGCATTTGCCCCGCAAGCAATTCCGAGTATGAGACCACTGACCCAAAATACACAACTAATACAAGTAACATGTAACCAAACGCTAACTGCAATTCTTTTACAGATGCTAGCAAGTAGTTAAGACAATGATTTGTGTATGTCATGAACAAATGTTTGCTAAATTTTGCTTAACCCTTTCGACTCCACTTTTGCATGATTAAAATTTAACTACGAAGAGCAGTTTAATTTAATGTTGGCACACTAAAAGAAGTGTATTAAGAGTTTAAAATTTTTAACTTTCCCTATTTCTTGAAAATCTCCTAGGACAATATGTCCCCATCGTACTGTCAACTGGAACTACTTGTCCCAATCGTCTAGGATATTGTAATAATAACCTTACACTGCATGTGAATAAATAACAAAGTTAGATGAAATATACTGAATATTTTATTCTTACAGCACAAGTTAAGTATGCTATGGCACAAGGCAGTCTTTACAAAGTGCAACCTAACACATTTGGCAAATAAGGCAGATTTCTTTAGTCATATATTTGTTTCCTAATTCCTTAAAAACACTGCAAACGTAAAAACCCATTTAAAAGTGGGCTTTATTCACACAAAAGGTAATGAAATCTAATCTCTGGGACGTATGTGCCCATTAGTTCTGAAAGGGTTAAATACACTAATTTTGCTTTTGTAAAGCTATTTCATTTCTTTTGACATAACTAAGTGAAATATTTTAAGACATTTTTACAGAACTATTAGATAAATCTCTTAAATTTTAAATTTTGTAAACTGAGAAACTATAAGTTGTTTGACTGTACTTCCTAAATATTTAAGGGGAAATATTTGCCCCATGCACACCTTTCAGCATTATTAGACAATTATTCCCCCTCCCTCAAAAAATAAATATACATTTATTTAAATTTAAATTAATTTTAATGTGTTTATAACAAGTACAGAAAATGTTGGTAAATATTAAAACTTGAACAAAAGTTATTTTTCATACTCATAAACCAAAACTATTGGATTTTAACGAAAGTTTCTCACCACAGCAAATATTGACAGTGCAAACAGTTCATATTGGCGTGTTTAATCATATTTTGTCAAATGATTTTTGGCATTTGATAGAGACTTGCTTTAGAACACTGTGTTGTGAAACTTATAAAAAAATATAGTTTACATTAAGTACAAGGTGTCTGAAATAGAACTACCACACTACTAGATTAGAACTATCATTTACTGCCAATTCTGTTGCAAAAAAAGTCAACCACAGAATGTGACCAAATCGTATGTACAGCTTTAGGTACTAACATTGTATCATATGACACTGTGAAAGTTTGGTACCAAAAGTTCAAAACCAAGGACTGTGACAATAAAGAAGCAGAACATTCTGGTCAACCTACTGATGTTGATGAGGCCCGCCTGCGAGAACTTGTGGAATAAGATCAGTATGCAGCCACTCGAGATCTTGCTAAGAAGTCAGATGTTAGTGCCATGTCCATTAGTCGTGGTATGCATTGCATAAATTGGACATACAAGTTCAATTACTGGGTGTTGCATGAGATGATTCGAGCAGATAAGGATGTGTTTGGGCCTGCACAATCTGTTCAAATAACACACAAGGACATAATTCTGCACCAGATCATCACTTGTGATGAAAAGTAAATTTACTACAACAACACAGATCAAAAAGGAGTTAATCTGCACCCAGTGAGCCCATTGACAGCACCACAAAATGCAATTTGATTAACAAAAAGATCATGCTTTGTATTGGTGGGATTGCCTGAAAAAAGATAAAACCCTCGACAGTAAGGTGTACAGTGAGATACTAGTCTTTCTTGATATTGCTATCAAGGAAAAACGTCAAACTAAGTTATGGCACAAAAAGGTAACCATCCATCAAGGTAATGCAAGACATGTGTCTGCATTCACTGGCAGGATTCTGTACAGACTCGAATGGGATCTTTTGCCACATCCACCATATAGCCCTGACATCATTTCTTTGGACTTGTACCTTTTTTCACACCTTCAGCTACATTTTGCTGGTGCTATCTTCCATTCTGCACAAGACATCCAAAATGAGGTTGATGCAAAAACATTTGGATTTGTGGCCGCCAAGTTTTTGAATCAAAGGCTTGGAAAAACTTTCATACGCTGACAGAAAATCATACATTTGGGTGGTAATTACAACCTGCACTAAAGGTATTTGCTTTCATGTATTTTTGCCTAACTTTTTAAGAACATTTTTTGGTGAAAAACTTTCATTACAACCAGATAAATACTTAACAGATAAATAAAAGGCTGATCACATTCTTCCCCAAAACTATTTTGCTTCTGATTGAGAACCCCTGCACAAATGCTATGCTTCAGATCAAAACTTTTAATCTTTTATACTAAAGGTAATGCAATTTTTATAAATGTTAATCATTTTCTCTATCAAAAAACTGTGATATTTACTACTACAAACTTATATTTGATAATAAAATATAGTAATTCAATTGTTTAAATTTTAATAAAAGATAAAATCAAAACTTTCAGTTACCTGGAATATGAAAAGGAGAATTTTTTTTCAGAGCCCCTCCTCTAGCATAACCATATAAACAAACTTTACGATTGGCAACTGGATTCTTTGCTAACAGATCTGGATCAGTGATATCTTCCATTCTATACAAGATAGTAATTTAATTTTAAAAAAAAGACATATTTTTCTTTCTACTATATCAAAGTGAACCTTTTAGATAGTTTCTAAAAGATGTGCATTTCACCATAATTAAATGTCAAAATTATACTTTACCTATCAACTAAAACATATGGATGAGATTTTTTAAACGAAGACAATTCAAATTTCATCACAGATATAAAACGTCCTACATTATGCATTTCTTTTTTCAGGTATTCTCCATGTAGAATACCTGACAGAAAGAACATCTTTTCAGCCTGTAATATAAATAGTTATTTGTGAAATAGTTAACTTTTATGAAAATAAATAGATAATTACCACAATATCCAGTGAAGTTTAACAATCAAATAAAATTATCAAGATACATATTACAGGGTTGCCACTCGAACAGGAGAATGAAATTCCCTGACTTTTCCAGGTGTGTTTTAAGAAAATTCCAGTCTACCCGCATAATGTAAAAAATATGTGCATTGAATTTTGTGATGTTATGTTATCATACTGCTGGAATTAGTTTCAAGATTATGCCAAAGAAAATTTCCTGAAATTTGAAAGTATTATTTACTAATAATAAATAAATTTAAGGAAAAGAAGCAACATTAAATGATGTGAATAACATTAAAATAATTCAAAAACTGAATTACAATAATCAACGATATTTTCGAGAATATAGCTATATTAAATGGTTAGCCTAGATGACTGATTACTATTTTTTTATTTTACTGCAAAATGACAAATAAGGCATTTGTTAAAAAGAAAAAAATGTGTTTAAAAGATTTTGCAGTAAAATTTATTTTGTGATAAAATACGCTACGGCCTTGGCACGATTTTGAAAACTGCCGCCAACACCAAAATGGCCCGTTTACTGCTCATCATAATGTCACCAAATCCCATGTGTACCGTACACAGAGGCTATTCCATGGTACCGCTATACTAGGATCAAACCAATTTTGCTTGATACAAGAATACGTATTTTCTTTAGTTCAGCATGCACTGCACATGCGCATGGGAGTCTTTCGATTCACGAAGTTACTGGAAACTCGCTTTGCCTTTCTAAAAGACAATCTGTTTGGAGCTGCAAGAATTGGCTCTATGGCAGCTGTCCGAGTGATGCTAACGCGTGCCAAGAAAGTGATCGCTTCCAATGTTGGCTCAAAACTCGCTTTTTGGGGGAATCGCTGTATGAAATTCCCTGACATTTCCAGATTTAGACTAAAATATTTGAATTCCCTGACTTTTTTGGTCAATTTTCAAAGTCCCTGACTTTTTCCGTTTTCCCGGTAGCGTGGCAACCCTGATATTATCATCTATCATTTGTTATTTACATTAACAGCAGTGATTATTGGTGCACCCTGTATATATGGCATTAATACAGTTCTAAAGTTTTATTACTATTCTCCAAAGCACTTAAATGACTCTAACATATGAAAAAATAATAAATGCAGCAGACATATTTAATATATTTTGGATGCATTAAATATTTATTAATCTGAATGGGGAAAAAATTCATGTTTTTACAATTGTGAAAATAAATAAAAGATTTCTACTTACTATTTTAATAGCAATATTAAATAAAATAGCTGCCTGAATATTAATGCTCTGTAAACAATGTAACAAAATAATGAAGTACTCACTCGTGGTATTTCTGTGAGGTACCGTCTCTTTAATGCTTTTTTCTGAGTTTGCATGGCTTTTTTATTTTTGAACAGATCAAGGTGTGTTAAAACTCCCATTAAACGAGGCATTCCATGGACTTGACAAATATTCATGAATTCAAATGTCTCCATTTCAAAGCCTGATTTAGCATCAATTAATAACAACACCTAAAAAAAAAATATTATACAAATTCTCAATAATTTTTTAATATTCATTTAATTTTAATGTTACAATTTATATTAAGACAACGTGTGCATTTTCAGGAAGTATATTTAAAACCAAAACATGAACATAAATAGAATGAAATAAAAACAGATGTTATTATATTGCCTTAGTTAACAATAAAACATGAAGCACATAAATATGCAACGGCAACAAAACATCCTATTCAATTATAATATCACCACTTGAATCCAAATTTCAAACCATTCTGGGTGACTTGTGTTGTTCAGATAAAAAATTGCATGGGTATAAACTTTTCGAGTTAATTAATGCAACTAATCTAAGTATTTAATAAATTTTAAATCAATTTTAAGTATACTTGGCAATATTTTTCCTGCTTTATCATGAAACAAATTTGTTTTGAAATTCTTTGTAAATCACTTTAAAATACTAGCCACAAAATATAGTCTGTGATATTTTTACTGAATTATCCTTAATAATGATGTACATATGCTTATCTCTGTCAAGTACACATCCATGTTTTCTGAGAATGAAAGAATGAAACATGAATTGTTATTAGATTTCTTCAGATTATGCAAGGCCATATGTCTTATGATTACCCAGAACACTATTAATATCAACAAAGCTGTCTCAAGCCCTTTTTATACCAGCAAATTTTCAGAGGAACTCCTTAGACTTCACAATCTTCTTTTTCTGACATCTGACAAAGAATCTAGCTTCAAACTTTGAAGCATATAATTTAGGAAAGAAGTCCTGAAGGTGTTTGAAAGCAGATAACTCTGCATCTAGAGTTTTGTTGAATTACTTCCTCTGGTGGTATTCAGTGGAGTGATGGTTGATTTATTGCTCACAGTTATTCTGCGCTTTTTGTGTTCCTAATGGAGGTTTTGCTCATGGTGATATCTATAGGTCAAAATCAGAAGCTTAGTGCGAGAGATCACAATGACTTGGGGTACAGAATCTGAGGCCATGACATGGGAGAGGAATTCTCTACCACCAATGCAAAAGAGCTCCTATATGCTAGACTCAAGAATCCCAGTTCTTTCAAATTTGTGTGCACTGAATAGCTGCGCAGATCCCACATACTACACCAGCATCTGTATGCTAATGAGGAGAGATGACTTGTTGCAGTGTTTTGAGCCATTGCATTAATGTGATTGCGTTTACATTGGTGGGCTGTTTAGCTTCAGTCAATGGACACAACTAGTTGAGCCCATTTAAGACTTCTGGAGCATGACACCATGGGTGGCACGAGTGATGTAGTTCATCAAACTTTCCCAGTGGGCAGGTGCATATTCCTTTCATGTTAAAAAGGCACCACTTTGGCTGTTCGGAAGCTATGGTTAATTTATTGCTCACAGGTATTCCATGCTTTCTATGTTCACAGTACAGGCTTTGCTCAGGGTGAAATCTATGAATCAGATGTTAACTTAATGTTCTGTTTTGCTTTTTCCTCATTCAAATTAGATCAAAGGTCAATCGGCAATAAACTAAACGCGTTTGCTGCTGATTGGCTGATGATGCAATTTTGGTGGAATGGCCAATGATGCGTATTTTTACTCTGGAATCGTGAATGCAATGAGATTTACTGGTTTCTCTTTGGTTTTAAAGTAAAGGCTACTGTTGCAGCCTAGTTGTTTTAATTTAAGTTATGAAATAAATATTGGTTTTATTTTAAATTATTTCCCAGTTTTTATTTAAGCAAGGCAAAGCATGTTTTTGATACAACTTCAGGGCCAACAGGCTATAGGCCTAGTTCAACTTAGCACTGAAAGAATGTAAGAGAAGAGGTCCATTATCTATGAAAAGAATCTGAAGTATTTTAGAAGTTGGTTCAAGCGGTTGTGCTCATGAGTAACTAAAGATGTCATTACTATAAGAAAATTTGAATTGTTGAACCAAGACAACTGTGACCAATGAAAATATGATATCAAGATGCTGCTGCTAGACAAAAATTGCTGGAGCTTCATAGAAGGTGAAGAACTGAATAAAAGTGCAACAAGGCATGACAGGCAGGATTACATGTTGAGAGAAAATCCTTCACTATGTTCTATTATTGAATTAAAGATGAGTTCAGGCCATTGATACAAGAATGTTCAAGTGGTAAAGAAGCATGAGAGGTTCCTCAGAAACAATTTGAACCCAAATCATGAGCCAGAATAATCCAGCTTCTGGATGAATTCTTCAGCATTAGACATGCACCAGATGAAGAAATCGGGCTATTCATCACAAGGCTAAAAGTGGCTGCGAAGAAGCTCGACACAACTTAGCAGATCTTTTTAAAGAGTTTCAGGCAAATTTGGAGATTACCCCAGGAATACTCTAGGATTATACAGTTCATTTACAGGTGGAAGGATGAGGATTTTACATTGGGAAATTTTGCTGAAGAACGTTGGAAAGAAAGTTGGCTTCGCCAGGTACAGGCGGATTTAGAAGACAGTAAGGTAGGCGTATTTAATACTATTAGCACAAATGTAGGGTAAAATAGGAAAGTTAAAATTAATCTTAAAACACTTTCCTGGTGCGGTAGTGACGACACAAAACACAAAAGAGGAAGGACACAAACAGTGAGACAAAATGTGTTTCATTATATTTAGTACAGCAGAAACGAATAAATAAGAACAAAAACAAATAATGATCATCATTAAAGAAGGTGTTCGAAATTACGACCCCAGACCGTGATGCAAGCCTCACTTCTCTGGCACATGGAAGATCTGCATCACGAATGGAAAATCGTATAAAACATGCATGATGCATGGTTCCTGCATCACGGTCTGGATCAAAATTTCGAACACCTTCTTTGATGATGATTGTTGTCTCTTTATGTTGCTTTTTTTTTTTCTTTGTTTTTGCTATACGCCGAATAATAAACATGTTTTCTCACCCCATTTATGTCCCTTCTTTCTTGATTTTTGTGTTGGCACTACCACACCAGGCAAGCGTTTGCAATCATGTATTGCTATGTGATTTCCCATCATCTAGCTATACTCTATCTCTCCTTAAAAATTTGTCACCCTGTACTGATACACCTTGTAGATGTCATAAAAATGGGCACTTAATCTCTCAGTGTAAAGAAAATTTAAGTAAAAATCAGAAGTTTCAAATAGACGATAAAAATGGGCAGTTTAAAGATAAAGAGTTAATGATAGCATAAAACTTTGTGTCAACTAGAGATAAAGAATGTAACACAGATATATTTAATTGGGTCGTAGATACAGCAGCTACAACTCATTTCTGTAATAACAAAAACTTAATGATAAACTTTGAGGAAATAGATGATATAAGTATGTCTCTAGCTGTAGGAAATTTTGGAAGTGCCAGGAAAAAGTACCATCAAATCTGCAGTAAAAGTAGGCAACTGAATAAATTGGACTGAGTTAGACAATGTGTTGTAAATCCAAATCTAAGAAGAAATTTACTATCAGGAGCAAGGTTCGAAAAAACAGGTGCCCATCTGACAGGTTCAAATGGAAAGATATGGATATATTTTAATAAATGGGAGATATATTATGTTATGCAAAACAATATGATGGACTCTATCACATAAAACCACTTAAATATGGAACAGATAAAAAGGAAGCTGGTTACGGTACTGAAACTGGAAAGTTAAATAAAATAGACAATGCATAGCTATGGCATTGAAGATTTTGCCACATAAATTTTGATTATATAGAGAATACTAGCAAAAATGAAAGTGTACCAGAAATTGAAAAACAAATGGAGAAGTGCAAACCTTGTATTATTGCTAAATCTAGTAGAATAACTTTTAAAACTGTTCAGAAGAAATCCAAAACACTGTTGCAGTTGCTTTATTTAGATGTTTGTGGCCCATTCCCAGTTCATTCTAAAGGTGGAAGTAAATATTTCTTCACTATCATAGAAGACCATAGTAGATTAGTAGTAGTATATTGTATGAAAAATAAAAATTAATTGTTCACTAACTTTAAAAACTGTCATAGGCAAATAGAAAAATTGACAAATAAAAAATTAATTATATCGATAATGGTGGTGAATTCTGTAACAGGCAATTCAAAAAGTACTTAGCTGAAAATGGAATTAATGTTGAACATACAAATACGTACACCCCAGAAGCATGGAAATCTATCAAATGCCGAAGAATGAGACAAGGCAATGAAGGAAGAAACTGGCACGATGAAGAAAAGGAAGGTTTTGGAATTAGTTGAGAAGCCAAAAAAGAAAATTATGCTGGGAAACAAATGGCTCTATACAATTAAATGAAAAGAACTAAGCAATTAAAGATAAATCGCGTCTTGTTGCACAAGGTTCAGGCAAAAAAGAGGTTAAGATTTTGATGATGTTTACACAGTCCTGTAGTAAATTTTTCAATCATAAGAATATTTTTCACAATACTAGTATGTTTGTATGGATGGCCTAGCTGTCAGTTAGATATGAAAAATGCAAATATTTGTATTCAAAGCTCAATGAGAAAATATATATGAGATAGCCAAAGGGATTTGTTGAAGAGAAAAATGAAGTGTGTTTATTGCATAGGGCCATTTACAGTTTGCATCAAAGTGGCCATGAATTGTTTCATGAATTTGAAAATATTTTAGAAAATATAGATTTTAAGAAAATATTATGGTGTAATTGTGTTTATAAGAGCTCTAACAAATTCTCTTATCATGTGCAAATGATATTGTAATTTTTAGCGAAGATCAGTAATGTATAGATAAAATCTCACAGTTAAAACTAGGGAGTTACTTGGAAAAGAATTTTTAGAAAATGACAATGGGAGTTTAATACATCAGTAAAAATATATCGAAGAAATTTTTGCAAAATTTAAATATTTTCAGATACCAGTAACTTTACTTGCCATAGCTAAAAGGCACTATTCATAGAAAATTAGATTAGCCATCTACAAGTGCAAAAATTGCTGAAATGTGAAAATTACTAGAATAATAAAGGAGAAATTGATTGGGATGTTAAGTTTTTATAGCTAATAGGAGAAGGCCCAATACTGCGTATGCAGTAAATATCTTATCACAATTTCAGGAGAATCATGGAATTAGGTACTAGGAAGAACTAATGAAATTGCTTGGTTATATAAATACAACCAAATCATATAACTTATTGAGAATTAACTATCTAAATGTATATCATTATTCAGATACTGGTTATGCAATAAGAATGACTATATGTCCATGGGTGGATTCCCATTGTATTTAGATGAAATACCGCTAATCTGGAAAACTTTTAATCAAAAATGTGTAAGTTTATCTACCATGGAAGCATCCTTGGTTGAGGATGTCTCACATAGTGGATCCACCATGGAGGCATCCATATCCCCTTATCAGAAACAGCGAAGGCATTGATGTGGATGAAAATTGTCTTACAAGATGAAGTTCTGAAGTTCAATTTGAAAGAATGTAAACTATTTTGCGATAAAAAATCTGCCACTGATTTTTCTAGATGACCAACAGAAAATGGTCGGACTAAGCACATTGACGTACAATATCACTTTATTAATGCAGACTTATTTATGAGCTTAAATAAGTATTGTGTCCACATTAAAAAACTGAAGTATGAATTTTTTTTAATTCTATATACAAATATATATATATTTCCATGAGGAAAAGAGGGCCATTATTGACTCAATGTTCTGTTTTTGGTTTTTCCTAATGCAAATTAAATCACAGGTCAATTGGTGATAAACTAACATGGTTGCTGCTGATTGGCCAATGACGTAGTATCAGCAGATAGGCTGATGTTGTGTATATTTATGCCAGAATCATGAATGCGATGAGATTCGCTGGTTTTTCTTTTCTCCTTGGTTTTAATGTAAAGGCTACTGTTGTAGCCCAGTTGTTGTAATTAAGTTATGAAATAATTATACATAATATAGTATGTTAGTTTTATTTTAGAGTAGTCCTGGTTTTTATTTAAGCAAGGCAAAGTATACTTTTGCTACAACTACAATGCCAACATCAAAACCAGAAGAATTGAGTGAGAGACCTTGGTGACTTAAGACATGGGAGCAGAATTTCCTACAACTAGCACAAAAGAGCTTCCATGCAATAGATTTAAGAATTCCGTCTCTTTCAAATTTGCATGAGTGGCTGCCTGGATGCCACAATCTCATGATAATAGCTCTCATGTGATATTATGAATATCTACTGAGAACTGAATCACTTAGTGCAGTCTGTTCCTCCTGTAATGTATTCTTATTCTCCTAAAGGCAGACACAACAGAGAAATACGTTCAGTTTACCTCTCAAGAGTCCTCATGCAGTGTTTTCTGATGTAATAAAATACCCAAGGTTTATATTAATTTAAATAAAATGTCCTCAAATAAGCCTTGTATGGGTTACACATTTATTGGATGCATCTATCATATATTTTTTGCCTTTTCATATGTGTGGCAGACACACACAAAAAAAAAAGAATCTACAGCTCTAAAACAACATTTTTCTTTAAAAACAATTGCTGAATTTTTGTACAATAGCTTCAAATGTATCATCCTAAGAGAATAGCTATTTGATCAATGTATGTAACAGACACCACCACATGGGCATGATAATGACTGTTCAAGAATCAATAAATATCGGCACTGCCATAGCAATAAAATATGGCTAAAATGAAATATACAAAAATTGCCCTATTCATAAAAAAAATTAGAGAAAATGGTGTAAACAGCTTTTACCTATCTTTTTTAAACATAAGGCAATGGAAAGTGATATCTAAATACAAAAACTGTATTACATATTACAATCTATTGATGAATAATAATAGTAGTAGAAATAATAATACACAGAGCCTTAAACAGCCATGTCTTAAGCCAGGCTTAAGCAGGTATGTCTTAAACAGCTAGTTTTCTGCACTGTTTGTTAAAAATGTTATACTAAGTAACAAAACACCTACATATTAATCTTGGCTACTCTATTTGTACTTCTCATGCCTTTAGTGTATTTCTTCACATTAGTATCCGACAGTTATTGTATGACATAAGGAAACAACAAAGGATGATGCTGAAAGATTTCACCTCATGGTGGTCATTATTTTCTTTTAGTGCAGGATAGACTTTGCTATTTTTTTTATTACTACACATATAAGTTGTGGACCAATTGAGTTATACCTAACCATCATTCTATATATTGTTGTGTTCTATGGGTTTGTGGATATGGAGCGATTGGTGAAAACAAACACAATATATTCGTCAGTATTGCACAGGACAGTTCTAAAGATGTATTACAGTCATCGGAAAACAAAACAGTCAGCAACACAGCCACAGGCCCCAGGCTACAAATGTGAAGGCAGCTTCAAGACAAAGCACTAAAGTACAGCTTCAAGACAAAGCACTAAAGTACAGCTTCAAGACAAAGCACTAAAGTACAGCTTCAAGGCAAAGCACTAAAGTACAGCTCAAGACTCAGTTCGGTCACTCTCAGGTTAACTCAAAGCACTACTGTTGAACTCAGCATACTCTAGATACTACTTGTGGTCTGGTACTTTCTAAGTGTTTAAACTCTAGATACGACACAGGATACACTGCTACTCCATGTACAAGGCAGGGTATTTACAGCTTTTGACCTGCCTTCGAGAACATTCTCTGGAAAACCGGTAAGAATTCACTCTAGAATGTTCTCGTCTATGGCACGTCACCAAATGGGAATTTAGTGCCAAATCTAGCAACCCTAAACCTCTGGATAAAAAGGTGCAGAAAGTTGCCATAGCAACCACCACACTGTGAGGTCTCACAAAGTAATAGGAAAATATCTGCTACATAAATCTTATAATGAAAATATTAAATTTGATATACTTAAAGATACACTATTAAGAGCATTTCCTGAGGTCAGAGATGGGGCAAAATTTGAGTCATACTTGTACAGTAAATACCAGATGCAACAGGATGAATTAACTGCTTTTATTTTGAAAAAAGTCCAGGTTAATTAAGCATCCCAAAATCATAAAAAAGCATTTTGCACATAAAACTCAAACATTTCAAAGTAAAATTTTTTTCAGAGTTAAAACAGTACCTGTGTTTTATGTATAAATTCACAAAACTTTCATCAACAGAAGACACATTAAAATTATATGCTTTACCAAAAATTAGATGAATCTATGAATTCATTTTACAGGCATGATTTCTTTTCTATTTAGTGAAGGCTCAACAATAATTTCTATGATATTCTTATTACTATTGAATATATGTGTGTGAGCATTTTACATGCACACAAAAACTGATAAAAGATTAATTTAATATAGCGTTATTATTATTATTATGTACATTTGAGAGTTTTCCATATATATCGAAATGATAAAAGAATTGTTGTAATATAATTTTAAAAGTTTTTTAAAGTAAAAAAATAAATAAAATAAAGTATATCTCACCAGATCAGCAATTTTAGCAATATCAATCATGTTATTTATATCATTGTTGCATTCTATAAAAGTTACCCTCTTCTTTCTACCTAAAAATTTCAACATAACAATATATCAGTAACTATAACATCATATAACAACATGTCAATAAACTGTGTTTCATGAATTGATATATCTCACTGAAACAATGCATATAAAATAATAACTAGCAAGCAACAGTTATTATGATTTTACTTTTTTAATGCACATATACAGTAACACAACATATAATTAAATATACACAGCATTTACTAAATTGCAACTACCTCTTCATAATGCAAAAGATATCGCCTGCAACAGAAATTCTTATGCAAGTACAGCTACTAGTGCTAATGCCATTAGAAAAAAGACATGAATATGTTTTAATATCACAGCACACATGGAAATAGAAGATGGTACTGGTTTAATGACTTTCCAAATGAGCATGATTATGGATGCCTGAGTTACTGACAGCCTCAGTAACTCAGGCAGTATAACTAGTCAGATGAATCTAATCTAGTATTCAATAGGAAGTAGTAAAAAAATGGAATAATAGCTACTAAAAAGAATAATGCTCATTATGCTCCTTTAATGAAGTCTCAGTATGCATTAGAAGGTTACAATGAAAAGCAAGCATAAATCACAAAGCCTTTCAATACTGAACATAGCATTAGTTTAGCAAAGCTTTCCATTAAATCAGCATTTAGAAGTTGCAGGTAGTATGACCCTGTGGAAGTTCAATACCCTTATCCAGTATGATTATGTGGCACAAACAAGTTTATACAAGCTTCCAAGACAAATGCATCTAAGTCACCCATTCTTATGGAACATCATAACCTCCTTCACTTAGTTTGGGTTCACAAGCATGTTAACTGAACAAGATAACTATGCTAACTGAACAAGATGCTTCAGTAAACTGAAATGCTTGCTGCACCATACAGATGTGAACATGTGCATGCTTCACAGAAACAGCACGATCTTTTGCAGTATGAACCTATGGATCATTTGTGCAAAGAGAATGCTATATGTACAAATAGTGGGGAAATATTTCTGTTGGCATTATCAATGACCACATGGTATCTGTTGCATATCATAAGGTGCTAGAAGACTATGAAGCAACACTTCTATTTAACAGACTCCAATATTTTCCATGATTACAATATACAGAAATATCGTGTAATTGGCTACAGGAATGTTCTGCACCTGTCTACCATATAGACAAGTGCTTATTAATTTTTTTTTCATTCATGACCTTTTTTATCAACAAGATTTTTTCACAACCACAAATATTAAATACAGAATAAAGATAAAATCTGAATACAGATACTACATTTAAATACAGAATAAAGATAAAAGATTTTCCATAAATCATATATTTCTATAGTAAACAATATACATATGGTAAGTAGTTTTAGGATTTGTTTCAAATATTAGTTAAATTAATGAAAGAAAATCCCATTTTAATTAGATAGATATGCTACATAGCTGCATAACAAATTAAGTCTTGATTTAAAATCTGACACTGCTAGTCAATAGCTCTATAAATTTTTCTTGGGCTTTATACAGGAGGTCATTAATCTCATTGATGTCGACCAAAAGTGAATTTTAAGTCCAAGAAAACTGTGTTTCTAGGATTTTCATGTGATTTGTAATAATTTTTGCAATTAAATTTTTACAATTATTTTTTCAGTTAACTGCTGATAGTTGAAAACATTTCAAACGAATAATTTCCACCTATTCTTTAAATGCTGACCTTTTTAATAAAACTTCACTTTTATCATTCAAACAAATATATTACTATTTTTTTTTTTTTTTCTTGAAAAGGAAAGTTGAGATCATTTAGTATCTCAAAAAGATCTGACAAAATAGCACAGCTTTGATAGCCATAAGTCATTTTGAAAAAGAACTGCAAGATAACAGTTTTGTTCAATTAAAAATATAATAATGTCATGTTTTAATAACAATAATCTTCTTAAACTTCATCCTCTTGACATCCATCTTTCTTCTGTGTGTAATAATAAATTTTTGTATTCAGAGTGTCTTTTCAGATATCTGAAAATAAATCCTGTTAGGGATGTGGCTTTTAAAAAATTCATAATTTTGACAGTACTCTGAAATTTATCATTCAATTCAGATACTAAGTATTTCGCTGCAAGGGCTTCTCGATAGATCAGGCAGGGCATATGGCATGATGTTATGATCATTACCAACAGCTTTAACAAATGATTTAAACCAATATTTTCATAGGTCAATGCTTTTGCAACATAACATACATTAATTATTTTTTTTTTTTTAATTCTAAACTTTGCCAACTTTACTATATAGGTCTACCCTTCTTGCATGTTCTTCCAAAGAATGTCAAAATAACAATTCTTCATTGATGTTTATCTGATAAATGTATCTCATATATACTAACAACTGAGCTCTAATTTTGAAATAGCAATTGCTTCCTCCAACTGAATTGTAAATTTTATGCTTTCCTTAAATCTAGTAATAAGTTATTTCAGTCACTGCTAATTTCAGAAATTCTATTGGCAACATAAATTGGTGTTTTATAAAGGAATTTCCATTGGCACTTGAATTAATTCTATTGGCATTTGATAAAGGAATTTTCCAAACTTTTGGCCATATCTATTTTGAAGTATTTATGCAATTTTACAACAGGTAATGTAATATTTGTTCCAATGGTGTATTTTTTTAAAGCAATCAGATATGAAACTTCATATGATGCAAGTAAATATTTTTCTCTAATAAATTTCTCAAAATATTGTTTTTCTTTATTTGAAGATTTAATAGTCATTTAAAATATTCTTTTAGTTAATCAATATATGATGGATAATTGAATTTAAGATGCCTTTTTAATGGTTTCATATTTAGCCAAAATATTCCTTCAAATTAAACAAAGAGGTTGTTCATTACCATCGTGGTTTTTGAAAGTAAAGCTAAATGGGAGAAATGTCTCATCAAACTTTCTTTTTGACATCTTAGATGCCTTGTTTCTGATTACTAGATCCTGCTTGAACAAATGTTGTACCACTGCCATATGCATCATTACCTTTGGTACTCAAATTCAAAATTTATCCATGGGTAAAAATATTTTTAGTCCTAAAACATAAATAATATCTCATAATAGTTATTCAAGTAAATATCAACTTAAGTCACACAAAACATTAAATTTCAATATTGTTTTTGTGATATGCACATTTGTTGAGGAGAAACAGAAATAATTATTCATACTGGAAAGCATTATCATTATGCAAGTCGCAGCAGTATAGATCTTATTCTCAGCACACCTGTGTGCTGCAGAACATTACATATTGTGCATTTGTGACATATTTTGATTCTGAAATAATTTATACATTGAAATTACAAAGCAGGGCCAATATTATGGTATGCTTAATAATATTTTTCAGTGTTTATATATAATACATAGCTCAACTTAATAAGTATTACAATTTTGTAACTGTACTGGACAGAAAATGTAATGTATTAAATTAAAGATTGTGAGGTTTATCTATTTATTTTTAACTAATAGTTAATTTTTAGTAAGTTTTTAGTTAGTACTTTCCTATCACTCTCTTTTTACTCATACTTTCATTGCTAGAATGTAAATGAGATAGCAGGTGCTTATTCAGATTGAGGTAGAAAGAATTGCTATTTAAGCAAGAGTTTCAGAAATTAGTGCTAGAGCATGTCTGTGTATTCCAGGTCACATTGTGCCATGATTATTAGCGATTTGATTCTGTGGTGTTGAGTGCTTGTACCCATTTGGCTTGTCTTGAAAGTTTTTCTACAAACAACAGCCTTTCTTGTGCATTAAATTATTTCGTGAGCCATTAGGCTAATCTACCACATTTGAATTTGTTATTGTACATTTGAATATGCATTTCTGTTAAGCCAGAAGTGCTTGCCTTGTGTAAACCCAAGTTGGGTATGTTAATTCTTGTGTTCAAATAAAAGGGTTATTTACACAATTCTTGTGTTCAAATAAAAGGATTATTTACACGTTTCTTCTGTCTGCAGTTTAAGACAAGAGGATTACTCCTGTGCAGTCTTTCTAGGGTTCACCATTTTATGTTACCAAAGAAAGTGAGATTCTACAAGATAATGAAGGGACTGAGATTAATGTTTCTTTCAGTTCACATATCTGAATTACATTTTCGTGACCCTAACATTTTGCATTATTACCCCAGACGCAATCAACAGTTTCAGAAATGCTGATATAGGTGAATATAATTTTTCCTTCTCCATTTCATGTAACATTTACGTGTAGAAACTATGTATTTTAGAACACAGCTTTTGAATCAAGGAACCTGCTCCAATATCCATTGATTCATTATAGGTTGCTGCCTAGTATATATGAGGTCAGATCCTCTTGGATGCACATCAGCATCTAATGAGGTCCATACCCCCTCTCAGAATCATCCTCCTAACTGATAGCTATTACATACTTAGTCAGAATTAAAGACAAACATTCTTTGTGCCTCAGTATGTTAAGTATTCGAAAGGTAGTTACAATACACAGCAAATGTTCTCTACATACAAATTTTTATTACCAGATACTAAAGTCACAGGGCCTTGAATGGAAGTTATCTTCTGTTTAGTAAAATTTCTTATTAAGCCTTTTAGTAGCGTTGTCTTGCCTACTTTAGGAGGTCCAACAATAGCTACAACAGCAGGTGGAGGATTTTCAGGCATACGATCAACAGTAGGTATTTTGTAACCCTTGCTCTTTATATCCATTGTCCTGAAATAATTTTCATTAATAAAAATATATTAAACGATAAAATAGTTCCTTCTATATGATGTAAAAGGTGGCACAAATGAAGAGCAAGATATATTTAATGCAATAATTATAAAATTCCATAACAAATTTAATGCAAACATTGTACAAGCTATAAAATACACCTTAAAATTAAATATATTTTAATAATTAACAATGGTCCAAAAGAAGACTTTTTTTTAAATAAAACAGTAATTTGGTTACTACAGAGAACAGTTTACCTGCGAAACATCCTTTCAGCTTTTTTAACTGACTGAATGGCAAAAGCTTTTGGATTTCTTTGCCTTGCTGTCAAATCTTGCTCATGATGCTTTTTCTTTTTGGCATCTTTCTTCTTTGCTTTGCGGCCACTGTGGGCCACTCGATGGGCCTTATGTGTTTCAGACTTATCCATATCAGCCATGATTTAATTCCTACAAAATGTAATAAACATATAGACAATGGCATTTAGAAATATACACAAGATGGCAATAATATTAAGAACTCAAATGTAAACAATAATTCTAACACAAATCTTAAATTTAATTATGGCTACCTTTACTTAATTACCCTTACTTAATTATTACTACCTTTAGGCATATGTTTTCACCTTCTCATCAAATTAATACTTTAAAAAATAAATTTCATATATTTTTAAATAATTATCTTCTTAAACAGTAATGCTATAAATATAAAGGAAGACAGACTTAATCACAGCTGCAAACTGTTGAATTACTGATAAATTTTTACAAATTCAAAATAAAGAGTGTTATTTATTTTGAGTAACAAATTATAAAAATTAACGAAAAAGAATAATACCTCTAATATATCACATTTTTTGCAGAAAAATTTATCAGAAACCAAAAACTGGATCAATATTCAGTTCAGCTTATTAAAATTTTAATTCATTAAAATTCTATGACATTTTAAAAATATTTCCTAAAAGATTAATGTTAACATTTATCAATTAATTTGTTTATTTATGAAATTGAATAAACGAAATTGAATAAACTGCATAAATAATATTTAGAATAATTTGTATTGTTAACATAAGTTTCTAATTTTAAATAAGACTAGTTAATGAATGAACTTCAACAAAGTTTCAAAATCCTGTCCTCTCAGATTTTCATTACTTTAAATGTTAATTAAGGACTAATACAATTATTGGCCCTTTTCTATTAAATGCATTTCATGCATTTTCAATGTTATATTAGCATATCTTGGTTTATTTCTTTCCCATGCTTTTGGCTTGACACTAGATAAAATGGAATGAATGGGAACAGCAACAACTAACGTTCTCGAATTTCACAAGAAAATCCTCCAAAAATCCATTGAAGGATAATTAATATAGCCTACATTACCATTTTTTTCTTTTGGGAACATCTTTTCATGAATTTCTATAATTTAATTACATGTTATGTTAGGTATTAAGTAGGGTTGGTTTACAGTCAGTGCTCATATATGGCAAAGGCAGCAATTTTTTTTCACCGTGGCAGCTATAAAGCAAAAGTGCTGATTTGGATAAAAGTTTTATCAATTTTGTGCTCTATGTATCAGATTTTACTAAAAATGTATGTACTTCATTTACCTGTTGATCCACTAAAAGAAACTGTAAAAATGTTGAGCTAAATTACAAAATTCAATGTTTTACGTCAAATTTAATAGCTTTATTTATGATCATGAAGAATATCACACTGCACAATTCAAACAGTATGATGAGCTTGACATAAAATGCATTTGCATTTAAATTCCTTCAAATTAAACATTCTGCATTAGTTTTTTTTTTTTTTTTTCATATTAGAATCATCAGCTTAGCTTTACTAAGTAAATTATTTAAATTAGTTATTATTTTCTCAATTAGTCCTGATTAGAAAAATATCACCAAAAAAGAAAAGTTGATGAATGTAATCTAGCATTTTTTTAATTGGTTTCTTTTTAATAATGTTGACCCCCTGGGGGGGGGGGAATTTTATATTCAATTAAATTCTTCTGAAATGTCATCAATGTAAACTGCATAAGCAAAGGGAGGAAACTAGATATAAATATACATAAATACACAATGATACATGCAAATAAAAAAATATATATATATATAATGTCTACAAAATTGAAGTCAATACTATATACTTGCTATTATATAGTCAAACTTCTATTTCATCTCTTATAATGTCTTCATTAATTTTACTACTATCTGTTTTATTAAATGTGTTTATTTACTTTTTTCTCCCAAAGTATGCTCTTTGAATTTTTTTATAAAAATAATTTTCGGAAAGCAAAGTGTATGCTCAATTTAATTAAGATTTCTGAAAATCATCTTGCCATATTTTTTTTTTTTGATTGAAAACCTATGTTTTAAATTTATTGTTGGACTTTTACTTGTTGTGTACTTAATCAGGATTTTTCCACATGAATGACAATTACAGTAAAAGCATGGCTATTAAGCATTCAACTAACCAAAAAGCTCAAATAACTATTATATTTTAGAGATTTTTAATCCTTTTTGGGACCCTAAAAATTAAGCAAAGGAGACTTTTATAGCCATTATAAACCACACATAGGATACTGTTACCAATAGTAAGATTTAGCACCAATAATACACAGTCCAGTCACATTAATGTGACCACCACGTACTTTCCATGTCAGAGTTAAATAACCATTCACAGAAGGCAGGTGGCAGCACAGTGCAGTTGAGCGTATATAAAGGGTGCGTGAGGGCTTCGGAAAACATTTCAATCATTGGCGTAATGCAGAAACGAAGCGATTTATCCGACTTTCAAAAGGGCATGATCATTGGCTTTCGGGCCAAGGGTGGAAGCATTTCCGAAACGGCTGAGTTTGTGAACTGTTCGCGTGCCGCCGTGGTAAAAATGTACCGTGCATGGCAAAATGGGACTGTCCAAAATCAGCGACGTGGCAAATGTGGTGCACCACGGGCCATAGATGACGGAGGCGAACGACGGTTGCGGAGATGCGTTCGGGCAGATAGACGGGCTACCGTTGAGCAACTGACCACCAAAATGAACCAAGGGGCTACCAAAAGTGTCTCCCAAAGTACTATTCAGCGAACATTGCTGCGTCTGGGCCTCCGAAGCAGACGCCTGGTTCGTGCACCTATGCTGACTGCTGTTCATCGACGGCGAAGGCTAGAATTTGCACGCCAGTACAGCAGCTGGACGTCCACTGAGTGGCGACAGGTTGCGTTTTCGGATGAATCGCGTTTTATGCTCCATCGGACAGATGGACGTTGGCGTATAAGGCGTGAAACCTCTGAAAGGAACCACCCTGCAACCATTGCCGGAACGGTCCAAGCTGGAGGCGGGAGCATTATGGTCTGGGGAATGTTTTCCTGGCATTCTCTAGGTTCACTGATCATTGTGGAAGGCACAATGGATCAATACAAGTACGCATCTGTCCTTGCGGACCATGTTCACCCCTACATGCGCATTGTTTTTCCTCAGGATGATGGCATCTTCCAGCAGGACAATGCGAGGTGCCATACAGCTGCCAGTGTACGTGCGTGGTTCGAAGAGCACCAGGATGAGTTTACCGTCCTCCCCTGGCCAGCAAACTCACCTGACTTAAACCCAATCGAGCATCTGTGGGACCATCTCGATCGAGTTGTTCGCGCCATGGATCCTCAACCGCGTAATCTAGCGCAGCTGGCCACGGCATTAGAGTCGGCATGGCTCAACATCCCAGAGAACACCTTCAGGGACCTATGTGACTCTCTTCCTGCACGTCTCGCAGCAGTCCGCTCTGCGAAAGGTGGTTATTCTGGCTTTTGACAGATGGTCACATTAATGTGACTGGACTGTGTATATAAGTATAACATGCTGACAAAATCAGTCATTTTGTTTTCCTGTAAACACAATTATTTCTCGAAAACTCAGTTTACTTTCAATTTAGTTTTTTGTAAAAAATATTATAGAGTAACTGCTATTTATCTGTTTTTCCTACAAATTAAATACAGATATATATATATATATTAAAATTTGAGACCTGCTTCCTACAGAACAGCATGCAGTGGAGTATTTTCAAAGTTACAGGATACTGGGATCATGAAAGTGAGCATTAAATGGCATGCTATACAACTTTATTCAAAAGAGGTTAAGCAATTGTGATGCAATGTGAAACATAATCATATGCAATTTTAATTTTTATATATCATAACTTACAAAATATTCCAGCTTTTATGCCCAAAATACATATTTTTTCAAAATCCTACATAATTTTAAGCATACACTTTTGATATTCAAGTTGATTACAAATTAGATGACTATTTTATATAATTTTAGAACAAAAATTTCTTCTATTCATTTGGCATTTTTTACTATGAATTGCATTTTTTATATGCTCATTTATATACAATTTTCACATATCCTGCACTCGATATATCTCAAGTTTGCAGATAGTTGAAACTTTTACTGTATACTTTATCATAACTACTGTCTTTACACAGAAAAAGTAAAAGAAATCAAATGGTAGATAAACATACCAATGTAAAATTTTAAATGAGGCAAGAAAGCAATCAGAGTTAGATGTACATTTTAAATAAAATTCTGTCAATTTTGAAGATGACCAAAAAAAATTTTCGGGTTCTTAAGAAGAGTTATCTGCGTCAAAGCACCATTGAAACTGATAGAGTTTAATTCTATGCCAAAATAAGGTTGTGTTTTTGCCATTTTTAAAATAAGTTTCTTGGTTTGGGAACAAAGAGAAAGAATCTGTTCACTATCCCTCTATTATCAGAAATTTTCTAAGCTAGATTCTAAGTTTTCTACAAAAAAAAGGGGGGCAGGAATAAAAAGACAGAGAGGAATCAATGAGCTATTTACTACAAACTGATTCTGGATCTTTTTCCTTCAATGCATCTACAAGCAGGATAATGTAGTAGATGTTCAATTAGAATGCAGGTGTACTGTTAGAAATGCTATTGTCCACAAATTGAAATTTTTAATGCTATTTGTCATAGTAACTAAAAAATTTTTATTTGTTATTCATTCAAAGCCAAAAGCAGTCAAAATGGAACTGTTTTAAAAATGAAATGTATATTTTTAAAAAGGCAGATAAGGACCAGAAGATGGATAGTTCACCAAAGTTTAGCATTCCACTAAACTGTTTATCAGTTATCATAAAAAAGGAGGAACATAGTTTTGACAAGACAAATTCTAAGCAATTAAAAGATTTGGGTACTTGTCTTATGCAGCGGCCTCAGAAAGAACGATAATTCAGTGTTCTCTGCACTGGTGAAAAACAAACGTTTATGGTTACTGATATGTACATAAGCATTTCTTCTAGCTTCACTTTTAAAATATAAGGATTTTTCAAGTGTGCTCGTGGTTTACATTTTCCCACCTAGTGAAAATTTTCACTTTTAAAATACAACGAGTTTTCCACGGTTGCCAATCTGCACATATTTATTTCTCCTAGTGGCAATTTTAAAATATAACAATTTTTCACACATGCTCGTAATTAACGTTTCTTTGGCTAGTGAAAATTTCTGCTTTTAAATCATGGCAGTTTTTTCACTCAAATATTTATCTCTTTTCAATCTAGTGTTAACTGAATAGGAAGATATCAAATCATAATTCATATAAAATAAGTGAAATAAGTGATTTTTCGAAAATGCGCCAAACTGGCCCATAATATGCAGTTTTACCAAACTCTGTTCTAGATAATGTCAAAAATGATAGCAAAATAATATAGGATGGTGATGAAAAGGTGGAATAAATTAAATCAAATTTAGACAACCTTTAAGAAATTAATTAAACACATTCATTAAACTACAACAAAGTTTCCAGTTTGAAGACCATGAACCACATGATGTTTCCCTAATTTAGGAAGATGTTATATATGATTTAGCATATTCTAACATATAGAACTGCAACTAATTATAACAAACTATAGGATAATTTTAATTTTGTTATAATTAAATATAACAGTTTCGAACATATAATCCAGATAAAATTATCAAATTTCCCCAGCATAAATGCATATTTTCTAGAGTAAGATCTGTTTTACATTACAATAGATATTAAGGTTGCGTTTATAGTTGTAGGTGATATTTCCTCAACAGGCATGCTACAAAATATAAATAATCTACTTTTCATCATTTTGAATTTTTTATTGATCGAATACATTACTTCTTCATTTCATCTTAACATCAAATTCTACTTTCAGGTTATCATACAGGCCTGTATAATTTACAAAATCAAAGGCTATCTTATCACTGAAATAAATTTTTTGTAGTGTCTTTGATTAAACTTCCTAAAGCATGATACTCTCAAACACTCAGCTACTTCTCAAATACAAAAATACATGTCTTGTGGGTTCTAGGATTTGTTTGTTTCCTTAATTTGTAAAATTACAAATTAAGGGAAAATTAATTCTTCGACTGCCTTAGAAACAGATAGTCTTTTCCAACCATCTCATCTTGTTACTTGCTAGCAAATAAAAGTACACTTACCTATTGTTCAATCTTCAATAAATTGTAAATTTAGGTACTTTTCCGGATGTAAGTTTACATTCACTGCTTACCTACACTCTGAGTCACACGTGGTACCAGATTCAAAACATACGTTCGGTGCACGTTTATTCCAAGTCTTTGTACACGAAGTGCCGGTAGGAAATAAGTGCAGTGGCTAATCGCACCGACGGTGCGAATGGCTTCTAGAGTATCCTACGTTAGCGCATGCGCACAATTAGTCCACGTACAAGCACTTTATGACGATTTGACGTAAGGCAGGTGCATGCCCACAGCTTTTTTGATTCAATGATCTTATAAGTTTCTGCTTATCTTCCTTATATGCCATTTCTTTGTTAATTAAATTTTAGTTATTGTTACTGAAATTTACGAGTTATTGTTGCTGAAACTGTTATTGGTTTGAAAAGACGGCAGATAAAAAAGAAACCTTAAATTGTGCGTGTGTGAGATGATACATTTAAAAACAAAGCGGATAAGTAAAAACTTGAGATTGAACTAAATTATTCTGATTTATTATTAAATGAGAATTAACTAAATTTTGTAGGTTCAAGAGTTGTCAAACGAGCAGCTCCTGACAAATTAATCGAAGAGGTTGAAGTATCTATAACTCCACAAATTGTACCTATACAATGTATGGGAGATAAAATAGTAAACATCGAACATATTCGAAAGTGTTTTCAACCAGATGCTTTCCTGATAATTGAGCAATTAAAAAATGCAATCATTTGCATGCGGTAGAAATGCTGTGATTGTTTAGAAGATTTAGAATATAATTGTATTCAGTCTGATTTGTGTCTTAATTGGTATAATTAGACTTGTCAAAATATTGTAATTTATCCACCAGTCAAATATTGGTTTTGTCCAAACTGTAGATACCTATCATTTGTTACAAATTATATTTATTTGAAATCTTTTTATTACTTAATTAAAAATGATTTAATTTGTAGAATGTATTGTCTGAGTTCTCTTTTATACTTTTAATTTAATTATTACGTCTTGGCTAAGAAAGTATACGTAAAAAATACGTCTTGGCTAAGAAAGTATAGCCTGTGTTGGAGGCTATGCTGTCTACCAAAGATATAACAAGGCCTATGTATAGAATTCAATAATTGTAAATGATAAAAAAAAATAATCTGCATTATTAATTCGTCTGATAAAATTGCATGTACGTTCAAATTTAAAAAAATATTTACTAAAGAATGATATGACCATGGCTGATTTATGAGTAAATACACATGTATCAATTTTTAAGACTATAATTAAGATGTTTGTCTGAAATTTTATTTTGTGTATGTTTAACATTAGCAGGAGAGAATTTTTCACAAATACGTCTGCTTTCAAAAATAAATACACAAGGCATGAAACAGCAAATACTTTTTTTTAGATAAATAATATTAAAAATTAATGTATTTTATGGGGTCCCAATGATCACTTGTTTTTTTGATTGTCTATATTTTATGTATTTTGCTTAAATAGCTCTCTGAAAATAAGTACTTTTCGGATACTTACAGAAGATAGTTTATTTATTTACTTAATGAAAATTAGCACATCTGAGAAGCTGTTGTATCCAGTAAGTGACAGCCTTCCTATAGATGGCATTGTCGTCTGAGTAGAATTTCATTTCATTTAAAATTTTTTTTCGCTGTTATTTTATTCTGTTGAGTATTACGTGAAATAAAAATATTTTTAATGAATAATGCTCATTATATATTGGTCATACGTGTTCTTTTAGTACTAGCATAACTCTGTCCTTATAATTTTTTTGGCTCTAGTGTGGATGCCCCTTCGATTGGCGACAATTATATATTCAACTTTGCGATAAAACCCCATTTCTGGTTACCATGATAGTTTTAACTTGGTTTTAGCTTCCCGATTTTTTTAAGTGAAAATAGATTGAAGTATACATGGACAAAGTCAGGGCAGAGCACAGTGCCTAGTCTGTGCAATTCTCTGATGTTTTTTAAGTGAAAATAGATCGATGTGTAAACGTACTCCGAGTTTGTGCAATTCTTTGACTTCTTATTTTGGATTTGTGTAGCGGCCATCTTGAAATTGTGCCTTCCTGGCACTGATCTTGGCATCAAAAAAGAATTCCAAAAAACCAAGGGGCACCCAATTGTAAACTTTTACCACTTTTTTTTAGCAATTAGTATTGTAAGATTCAATAAGAAAAAAAATGAAAGGACGTTTTTTTAAATTAAATGGTTTTTTTCATCAGTCCCCCTAATAATTGAGAATTATACGAGACTGATATCTAAGTGTCGAAATTCATGTCTGAACCACAATAAATGGCATGCAGTTTCAAATAGCTTTTATAATGTGAAAAAATTATCCATCTTTGAAAATAAATATAAGAACTTTTTAAGCTGTCTTCTAAATTTGAAATCTTAAAAGACCTGGCACTGATGATGCAGGAGGTATTTTGTGATTTTTAAAATTTTTAACCATTTCTTTACTTTAATATTTTTTTATTCATGCGTAAGTATTTGTGTTTTCTGTTTCTGTAAAAAATCAAAGATTTCAATAAAATTTGCTAATTTTTAATGGAATAAACTGCAAGCTGTTTGTTAAAATTTTCGTAGCTCACTACAGCATCTAACCCCAAAAGTAAATAAAATGCACGAGCAGCAAACGTGATCAAACATTTGGAACATTTTGCAATAGCAACTGCAACTGAAACTATACATTTTTTTCAGATATAGATAAGATTTCTACATAACTTTAGTATTTGTATGCAGGAAATATTGCAAGATGACGGTTTTGCTACTCATCTAATATCCAGTGGTGGGGTGATGGATATTAAATAGGTATGTTTTTATATTGGTCGTTGACTAGTGATGAGTGACGGATATATCCTTGTACTGGTGCTTAGAAAATTATTACGCTGTCATTGAATAAAAAAGACAGTCACCCAAACTGAACATTTCTTGTACCATTTCACTGATAAAAAGGTACGGGCTTTTTCTTCCGCCAAACACTTTGAAAAATATGTTACATTTCAATATGTTGTGGCTATTTCATCAAATAAAACGTAACTAAAAAAATTCCAAGTGTATGCAGAAGATATTCCATCTCTTTGGAAGGCTGAGATATGTCAGTACTTTAATGATAAATTACCACTTTATTCGAGTGGTTGACACTGGAAGATGTTCTGATGATAAAAGAGGTCTTCTAATCTTAAATCTTGTTATTTTATTTCTTTGGAGATGTGTTCACATGCTCCAACATTATAGCAATATTAGATCTCTAGCACTGTATTACAGCTCCATTGGTTATCATCAGTAGGAAAATTGTACTAGACACAGGGGCAGAATTAAAGTACTCTGTGAATGTGTGTTATGTAATAAGAGGAAGACATACTGTATCTTTATAGTATTATTATTCAAAGATAAAATACTTTTCACTGCAATATTAATTTCATTGATTTGAATAAGGATATTGAACCAGGTCACAAGGCGCAAACACAATCTAAAAGCTGTGAGCTCTTTTAGTAAACTACATATTTCAACAAAGCAGATGATTAGCTGGTTTAAAATCTTCGGTACTTAACGGAAAATCCCATCGACGACAAGAGACAGCGCCAATCGCGCCAGACCCTCAAACCACATTCCCTTTCGAATTGACACTCGCTTCACACAAGCCTTAACGTTGCAGCGCCATTGGTTCTCAGTTTTTAACTAAAGCTCCATATCATGGCCATTAACAATTTTTTTTAGGCCGGTAAGATTCTATAACTTTGGAAATATTCAGCAGCATGCTTTTCTATAGTAGGCAGGTCCCAAATTTTAATCATTTCTTTTTCGAAAATGCATGATAGAGGGAAAAAAGGAGTCTTTACTCAAGAATAGTAACTAACACGTGTCATCAAGGTTACACCAAACCAGTGTGTTTGAGGAAGACTTTTCCAGTTTTGGAGAAAAATTGCGTAGTCTGCCGTCTTTTCCTTAATGGGCAAAAAATGGTTGACGGGTTTTTATGTGAGCACCAAATTTTCTTTCAATTCATGTCTCACCTTTTCGGATTTCACAGAGTAGTTTCAATATTTTCTTTCAACTCGTTTCATCTTATTGGATTTCGCAGAGTGGTTTCAAATAGAAGTGCACAATTTACAAACATATAAGGGTAAAAAAACTGAGCTAAGTAACAGAGGAGATATATATACACATACACATATATTTATGTACTTTTAGTGCGGCCGATTGCAACCAAAATGGGAGGTGCACATCTACATATTTTAGCAGTTCCACATACAAAATTTCAATGTTCTGAGGCTTTTCGTTTTTGAGTTATATGAGATATATACATACATACGTACGTACAGATGCCACTAAAAAATCTCTTCTGAATCCATTCTAAATCAGTTTTATAATTCGTTGGGGGGGGGGAAAGAGCTCTTTACCTTATGTACGATGTCACCCCAAAACATAGTTACGTTGCATACGGTAGCGGTCGAAACGGATATTTTCATTGAAATATGATACCCGAAAATTTTCGCGATTACAATACTTGCTTTTTACTTGATATGAAGAAGTAAAAATTCAAATGTAAATTCTTAAACGATATGCACAACAACAGGACTTGTAGCCCAGGTTTTTAAAAATAATTCAGTAACTGCTGTCTGGACTGCCATCTCAGCTCCTGGCCGTGGCTTTAACGGAAATAAAATCTTCCATTGATAACCACCAAATCTTTTTGGTTCCCTTTATGGAGTGTTGACCGAGAGATTCGTCAATGGTGAAAATGCTGTTATTTGATAAGCAATGCTTTTATAATGCTGGTTATTCAGCATGTTTCACAATTCATAACAGTATTCAAAATTTTATTCTCTTCATTACCATTTAATGAAATTTCTGCTTTTTATCTATATAACAAAAAGGAAATTTTAAACGTATACAAATAAGTTAAGTAAAAATACGGAAAGGAATATAAGAATTATTATATAATAGTGAACAATAGAATAAGATGATTAGATTACCATGTTGGTACATTTAGCAAACAAAAAATAAAATGTTTTAGGTGGGGAACTGTACAGTACTTAAAGCAAAACTGCAAACAAATCAAATAACTTCTGCACAAACCAAAACAGTCGTATGGAAGACAGTATAGTCCGTTACAAGAATTATTTAACTTCTTTTCCTCTCTTTAATATATATAATATCATTAATGTGTACGTACATACGTACGCACGTACGTATATACGTATCTCTCATAATTCAAAAATGAGTAGTCTCAGAACGTTGAAATTTTGTACATAGGACTGCTATAACATGTAATTGTGCACCTCTCTTTTTGGTTGCAACTGGCCTCACTTGAAGTAAATATATATGTAAGATATAATAAAATACGATGGCTACGCTAAGAAATAATTGGCAACCTCAAAATTGGCTATACTAAATTCGATATTCTCCCCCTAAAGTCATCTTTTCTACCAAGTTCGAAATCTTTCCAAAATATATAACGCTGCTTGCAAAGAGAACTAAAATCTAAAATTAACCAATCGCAGCTTAGCTGTACATATACACCTGCCTAGTATAAATATTCCTTCGCGAGAAATTACGTCACTACTCCTTTTCTAAAATTCTCCTTTCCTGCAAAACGACTGCGCTGTTATACTTACTTGTCTAAGACGACGTCGTACTCCTTTAACCCATGTACATAAAAATTATTGTTGATAACTATGATCTAGAACTATCTTGCCTACACAAAAATTGATTGGATGTGCATTATCATTGAATAAAATTATATTTCCGAACATCCACGTCTGGAAGTTTTTTGGTTTATGCATCCATCTTTCTAACTACGCAGTAAAACCTCTCGAACGCCAGTCCGTTGTACTTTTATCAAGTCTTAATAACCATCTTATTA
>KK119645.1:202157-241192 GCA_000611955.2 Stegodyphus mimosarum
TTGCTTATTTTGTGTTGTACACCGTAAAATGGGTGTATGTGATGAGATTAATGTGAAGTTTATGTACGATTTTGGAACGAAAAAAAAAAGCATTAATTGACTGGTGTGTAAATGAAAGTTCACTTAGTAGTCATTATAAGTGTCCTGTTTTGTACGAAGGAAATGCGTATGGTCAAACGTAAAGATCGTTCAGATGGCTTTGAATGAGTTTGTCGCAAGAAAGGTTCATGCAAGAAATGTCACCGACAGTCCGGTTCAACAGAGGATATTTTTTACTCTTATTTTTGTGAATTTATGTGGTGACGGCAGTACACATATTCTAGTTCGGATAATTTTAGAAAGTTTTTCGATGCTGTTTAGGAATTTTGTGTGCCACAAACTGAAGACACGGAAATTTCTAAATATGGTAAGTCAATATTTCCTTTTTGTAGTGCGCATATTCGATAAGCTGTATTTCCTTTTTCATATTATTTCACTGTATGGTTTAAAATGCAGTTTATTAAGCTTCGATTGTTTAAAAATTTTGTTTAATTTTGGTGATGAGTAACTTTGTTTTAACCTTATATGACGTCATCATTCTCCTGATTTTTTTAAGTGAAAATAGATCGACGTATGGACAAAGTTAAGGGAGTGCGCAATGCCGAGTTCGTGCAATTCTCTGATGTTTTTTAAGTGAAAATAGATCCATGTGTACATGGACACTTAGTTTGTGCAGTTCTTTGACTTGTTATTTTGGTTTCATGTAGCGGCCATCTTGAAATTGTGCATTGCTGGCCAATCGCCAATTTTCGAGATTATTAGTAGAGTATTGCCGCTGCTTACTTTCAGATCATTGAGTTTATTAATAAAAAATTTATTAAAAATGTACAAAATATGAAATTCAAAATTCGGATTTCCAGGTACATATGTTCGGGTAGAAGCCTACATTATTCAAAATTTGATGACTCTATGTAATGTCGTTCTTTTCACAGTGCGAGAAAGATGCATAACATTCATTCAGATTCTTCATTATTTAATTTCTTTAAATATAAAATATGGACGATAATATTTTATGCGAAAAATTTGAAAAGCGACACAACGCATTTAAGTGTTTTGATGCAAAATAGCGTTTTGGTTTTAACAAGTCGCGACCGGTTTCGCTTTTTTTTTTTTGATCCAGTTGCAACAATGAAGTAATATTTTCTTAAGCTTTTAATTCAAGAAGCCAGTTTTAGATATGAATGCTGTATTGTGATATTGTAGATGTTGCAAGCCAACAAGTCGCTTTACGTTTTCAGTGTTTTGTAATTCAGTGGCAATAGTGAAATGATATTTTGTTCTTAAGAGTTTAATTGAAGGGGCCAGTTTGGGATTTGCATGTTAGATTGTGATGGAATGTTGTATGACGATGTATAAATAAATGTTCTTGTTTTCTATACCTGTTGCAGAATTATTTATTTATGTTTATATGAAATCATTAAAATCGAAAACGTGAAATTCTGCTTAATTCACCTCACATATTTTTTCTATTCAAAATCATTTTATTTTTAAAATGATGTATACAGATATAAAGCTTTTGGAAGATCTAGTTACAACTCTAGAACTTTTTTGAATCAAATTTAAAGCAAACATAATGCTTTTTCATATGAGGTTGAACAACCTATAGGAAATTCTCTTTATGATAAACTACAAGTAATTTCTGTCATTTATAGACTTTTACGTATGATTTATTTTTTTTTTCCAGAAGACTGTAACATATTTCTAAAAGTAATTTGTCAGAAACAATTGTTACAAACCTTCATCTTTCATACGTTTAAATCGAATTATAAATAGCTTTTAAAAAGCCCTGTTTAAGATAACGTCGCTAACCATGCTTGTCTAATCTGCATCCAGAAGGTAAGATAAAGTTGTATGAAGTTAACTCGACCGTCATTACATTGACAGACATTTTAGAGGCGCGTTGAAAAGTCGACCTTGGAAGAATGGTTTGAACTGTGACCGAAAAGATTATTTGACTAAAATGCGAAGTTTCCTGTTTGTCGTTTCTTTAAAGTCGTATGATGTGTGGTACTTAGATGGAAGGATTCTTAGAATTATGAACTCGTGTGTACAAGGAAAACAATTTTAATCTGTAGAAAATTGTGCAAGGAAAATTTCTTTACTGATTATTGAAATAAGATTTTAATAATAGAAAAGAAAAAGAAATAAACCATTTCCTGTTCTATATGCCAGCATTTTAAAAGAAATGCATTATTATATGTTTTGTTTGCCCATTCGATGATGCAAAAATTAAATAAATAGTAGTTAAATTGTGTAAATTTAAAGAAAATTATAAAACTCGCATGATAATAGTAACTAATGGAGTCTGAAACATTTTTTATAGTCATGGATTTTACACAATCCAGTTTCTTAGGGCAAAAATGGATGAAATCAATTTGAATGAAATGAAGAATCACATAAAATGCTTTTTATAATAGACTCAAGGAAAATTCACAGAATTTGATATGTTCTTTATATCAAACTATAGCAAATTCTTGGATGGAAGAGCTCCTTCCAGCCAAAAATGATATATTTAGTTTGTAGCAGCTCTCTCTACATAGAATATTATCTTTGTTGCCGCAAAGTTTACTTTCTCTAGAATGGCAACAAGAATATATATAAAGATAAAATTTTTGCTGCTTGATGTTCTACAATATTTTCTTTGTTGTCGCGAAGTTTAGTTTTTCTAGAATGGCAGCAAGAATACAGTCTAAAGATAAAAAAAGGTTTGCTACTTGATGTTTGTAATTCTAATCTTTTTATTATTAGATTTATTTTTATTATTCTAATCTTTTTATTATTAAAATATGTTTAATCCATTTTGAAATAATCATATAATTTATTAAATTATTTCCGTGTATTGACTGTGCATAGCGTAGACGACAACTTCTTCTCTGCTAGTTTAGAATGTCATATTCAAAACATTATAACTCTGTGTACTACATTTTAAAGCTGGACAGTTATTAGTAAATTAATGCTTAATTTTCCGGCTCGTATGATACAACAAGCTGTGATTTATGGACAAAATGTTGCAATCCACCTGGCTTAAGAGTTTTAATTTTTCTTTCGGATTACTCTGTATCATTATCGCAACCAAGTGAATCGTTTAAAAATGATTGTTTAGTAGGCATTTTGTTTTCCTTGATAACAAAGAATTATGACATCACTGTTAAACATTTATTATTTAAACAAAGGATCCATATGTAAGCCTTGACATGCTTTTATTGATGACTTAGCATGCGTTGATTAACATGATTTAGCAGTAATTAAAATTATGTTGTTATAGTTGTTGTAATAGTACACATTTCTTAACGGTAGAAGTTAAATTATGTAAATAAGTTCATGTACGCAAATTTAATACAGTATTGAACTGAAAGTGTCTATTGATTTAATCTTGAATCGTTTTCAAATAAACAGAATCCGTTTTGCGCTTTATTAAAAGAATGCTGTAGATAAATTTGCAATAACGCAGGAAGTGAAAGAACAAATAACCTAGTTCTTTGTAGAAGGAATCTATGGTCAAAACTTACATAAACTTATGTTATTAGTCTTTCAGATACTTTTAGTTATATGTTATTTATATTATGGAAATGCATATTAAATTAAATGCAATTATTCTGTTCTGTTAGCAAAAATAAACCAAACTTTATAATTCGTCAGAATATAAAAGTCTAAAGAATATAAAGTCTAACTACTAAGTTCCACGTTGGCAACTGGTCAGTTTTAATCTTTGTTAAATAATTTTAACTAAAACGTTTTTTCTATGCATTTCAGAATAAATATGTCTTTAAAAGCAATGTATATTTAGTATGAAAATTTTAAAGTACGTATTTCGTGAAAAACATACTCATAAAATTGATTTAAATAAATTTTTCCATATTTGTTCAAACGAAGTGTAATTTTTAAACTTAAAATTATAAATTAAGGAAAATAATGATTATAAAAATGTTCATAAATATTATCTGATTTATTGCAGATTTGATAAAAACACTTTTATCATTAAAGTAAGATACGTTTCAGAATTGTTATTAGTGTACACATTGAGCTTATAACTGAAAATGTCATAAATCAGTTCACTCTAACCAGATTATTAACCCAAATGGCAAATATGAACTTTGGATATTTTTCACTTCTCTGGAATTATGATTCTTTCCTATAGCCGTACTTTGAGAAAGACACTAACCAGCCTATCATCGATATCCTATAATTTAAGTATTGTTCTTACCTCAAGACTGTGCGAATAATATGAAATGTGGAACAAGTTAAGGAAGCTCGTACACCTTAAAACCCGTAAGATCTTCGAATATGTTACTGTAGCAAGAATTGGGATAACTTATTTATTTTAAAAACAATTACTTCCAACTTTTTACAGTTGACTATATAATATATCTGCTTTGGGAACTAGTAACTGGAAAGTTTTTGTTGCTAAAAGTATTTTTATAATTTAATCTGCTTTGTGATAAAATTTTTATGCGTTCACGTCATGTTTCCAATTTGCACGCGCAGTTTAAAACATTCCGTTGCATAATTTAATATATAGCTTTTGTAACATTTCAAAACTGCCGTGAACCAAAAATCCTAAAAATTTCCTGTTAAATTGTTATTTTGTTTGGAGTTGAGTTTATAAAATATATTTCATTAAAAAAATCTTTATGTATAAAATGTTTTAATATTAAAATATTCATCAGATTTTGGGTTCAGTTAGAAGATAGTGCCGATATAAGGGATTCCATCAAATTTCAAGCATGTACCATTAGCCACTTTTGAAATATCATGCGCGCTAGGTGGAAACATGACGTCAACGCATAAAAATGTTTTTCACAAAGGAGATTATATTAAAAAAATATTTGTGGCAACACAAACGTTCTGGCTACTAGTTCCCAAAGCAACTTTATTATGTAGTAGGCTGTAAAAAGTTGGAAGTAATTGGTTTTAAAGTAAATAACTTATCCCAATTCTTGCAACAGTAACATATTCGAAATCTTAAAGCTTTTAAGGTGTACGAAGCCCCCTTAAAGCTGGTCAAGTAGCTCTATAGAGTCTCCTATTCTTTAGTAAAACCAAATGTACGAGAACTCTCAAGACTAAAAGCGAATTATCACTATTTCTATGTACCACAGAGACAAAGAAAGGGTATAACTGACTCTTTTATTTGCCTCAAATAAACGTTAGCAGAAAGCACCACTCGTGCTTACAGAAGCCAGCAGTTATGGCTAAAATCAAAGAAAATTTAAAAAATAAAATCTGAAAGGTTTCAGATTTTAAATTACGTCCAAAGGGACGTTTTTTAAACATTTTGTATGTTACTTTTATTTATTGAATATCGTGTTCTTCGCATTTAAACCATAAAATTCAGTTAAAGAACAACATCCCAAAATAATTTTAAACTGAGCATATCTTTAGAATTTCCTACACACAGTCTCACGCGCTGCAGATAAAAATGTTTCTTTCTGTACAACGTTGCCATTGCCCGCTTTGAAATCCTCGAGTTTGTTAATCAAAAATTCGTTAAAGTTTTACAAAATATGAAATCGTTAATAAAACAAATTCCAAATTTCAAATTTGGGCTTCCAGATGCCTATATTCGCAGTAGGATTACGGCATTCAAAATTCGATGGCTTTAGGTACCGTCGTTTTATCACAATGCGAGAAACATTTATGCACAACATTCTGCATTATTTAATTTCTTTAAATATAATACAGAGCTGCAATATTTTGTGGCAACAGTTTGAAAAGTGATTCAGACTTTTATGTTTCCGACGCAAAATCGCGAAACGAAAACAATAGTCCTTCAGGGACAAAGCCCCTTTGGACTAATAATGGATTAACTAAAAATAAGAAATGTAAAATAGCCGAACGGCTTCAAAAACAGAGCAATGCGCAACCTGTCTCTGACCTAAGGTCGGCGTTACAAGCCTAATGGCGAGAATAATCAGCGCCACAGAATACTACTCGTAAGGATATGAAATTCGCAACGTGGCGTATTCTTTTTACCTGATTTGGATGTGGTGAGAGCTAGAAATTTGCTTTCTGGCAGGAAAATGAGAATCAGGAAGATAGGAAAGCGGTTTTAACATAAAATAACTGGTTACAGAACTTAATCGAGACCTTATAGCTTAATACGTGGAAATCGAAATCAACGATCTGTGGATGTTAATTAGAGATTTACGTCTCTCATTGCATTTTGATTGAATGATAAGAAGTTTCTACTTGTTATGTTTTTCCCGCCTTCTTATCATGCCTTCGTGGTCAGCAAACTCGGCGCGTATTCGAGAGGTCCGTTGTTCGAGTCCCGGCGAGGGCATTGCTCATTTCCCATCTGTCGCTTCAAAAATAATTAATGTCTGTACAGTGGCGCCCGAACTAAAAAAAGTTGGTGGATAATGATTTTCCACCATCAGGATTTGGCGATTGGGTCCTTTGATTCCCAGACGCCCCTTAAAAGGGGAAGTATATAAGGTATTTCTCCCGCCTTAGTATGCCTTTGTGGTGTAATAGTCAGCACTCTGGATGCGAATTCGAGAAGGCCGTGGTTCGAGTCCCGACGAGGACATTGCTCATTTTTTACCTCTCCTGCTCTCAAAAATTACCTAATGTCTTTACAATGTGAATCGTCACAAAGCAATACTGGACATGACAACGCAACTATGTGAAACAATATATTCGAAAGTGTGTTCGACTTTCGAATATAAATCAAAATCTCAAAATCTAATGGTCAGACAGTATAGGTAAAATATGAAATGTTAAAAAGAAGTCACGTTAAAAGCATTTGTTCAGGTAAAATGCGAAATGTTAAAAAGAACACACAGATCAAGAAGTATTTGTTGAAACATGCTTTATTCAAGACTTGTACAAAGGAACAACAAATACAATAAGTTATGTACACAGAACGATCAAAGGTTGACATTTTATCCATTGAACAGAGCAGTCTGCAGAAGCAGTAACAAACATTTATTTAATAATCGCAGACAGTTTGTTCAAGTGACATTATCTAATACTAATATGATTAATACAAAATCCACCTCTGTTCTAAATTCGGTTTCAGTAAGAACAACTTACCGACTTGGGGCTAAATAAAGTCCTCGTATGGTAGATGAAAATATGTATTCTCTATAACACAAACCTATGTGAAGTATAAAATTAAGTACATTTTAATTTATGAAATAAAAACATTTAAAAACTTTGTGCCAGTATTGTTAAAGTACTTGCATTTGTCTAATTATCAAATCGACGATTCTGAGTAACTACAATGCAGGAAAAATTTCATAAAAAAGCAATTTATTTTCAATATTTAAAAAATCTTCGAATTCTAAAATAGTTCTGTACAGTAAAACAAATTTTGATTATTTCATTATGTATAGCGCAGCTATACGTAATAAAATAAATGCTATATTTTAATTTGGTGAAGAAGGCTGTTATGCATTTGTAAGTAATCTCATTCTAAGAAAGATGGACATCAAGTTTTATATAACTTATTATAAATTATAATACTCAAAGAAAAACCGTCTTTGACGATATAGTATAAATTCTTTTTATATATCTAAAGAAAATTTGATTAATAAACAATTAATTTTTAACCTTTCGAAATAATAAAAAAAAATAAAATTAAAAATTTTATTTTAAAAATTTTCCAGAACACAAAAAATGATATTTCATTTCAGATTTTTTTTTTCTTTAACCTGTGCGTGTCTTGGAACACTTGTTTCACTCTACTTTACAAACCTCACCAGATGAAATTCAATATAGTGAAAAATTCGGTTCTTGTTCGTGACTATTCACATCTGATTTTGTGAATTTATTGCTTTCATGCAAACACACATTCTGAAAAACGAGACAGCTTACCCTCAACAGATCAATTCAGAGTTCGTTAACGATGTTTTCTTCATTTGCACTTCGAACAGCTTTGTCTCTAGAATGTGGATGTCTCATTGCGTTGGCACAGCCATATTAATGCTACAATATGATTTTAAAATGAAACAAAATGAACTATTTTTTCCGATTAGGTCTTGTGATCTCACATACACAGCAGGAAGGAATGAAGAAATTTCCTTCGGACGTTCCTTGTCCATCAGCATTTAATGAAAGCAATTTCTTCTTTATGTATTTTTGTCTACACCGGCTTTCAAATCCGAAAGGTAAAGACAGACGTGAAGAACATGGTTGTCCTTCATTCCTAGAAAAAGAAGGGAAAAAAAGACATTTAATTATTAGCTCTGAATATTATTACAATGTATATACAACTGCAAATATCTGATGGATGCATTGTCAGATCCCACTCAGTAACTTAGAGAAGAAATTACCTAAAATTACTGCGGGTTTAAGCGCATTGGATATGTGATGGGGTATAACAAAAAATCTCAGTTATACATTTTTAGTAAATATTGTATTCAAAGTACAAACATATGCAAAAATTAGTAAGCAGTAAAATTTCAAAATTATACTGAAAATAAACGACAAATGATCACAGTAAGCTAAAAAAAAATTAATATCAAAAGGTTTTTCTCATTTTTTCCGTTCTTTTCCCATTATCAGCTTCTAATTTCCAACGTTTATTTATATTTGCTGTTTATTTACTTTTTATTAATTTTAGGGATTTACAAAATCTTATTTAATGTACATGAAATGTTTTAACAGTCATATCTATCATTTAGATGAAAAACAGCACGCACAGGCAAAAGCATATAATTTGTAAAATACGAATAGACTAGCAGAAAAATGTGAAAATTCAACAATGACCCATGAACTTCAGGCCAATCACAACAGTGGCTACAGAGCTCAGTGTAACGCCCAGTATCATCTGCAGTTTGCGGATACAGTTTCTGGATACTGGATCCATATTGAGAAAACTTCAACAAGGTGGACCAAGATCCACAACGACGAATGAGGATCGTTATTTCACACTTTAAACGCAGTAACACAGACTACTTCAGCTTCACAACTCTCACGTGAGTTGTATGATGCCATTGAAACCCGAGTTTCACGGTCTACAGTAGATTGAAAGTTTCATGAGATACAGCTGTATGCCAGAAGATCCGCTGTTTGCGTCCTGCTCCCAGCATCACACAAGAGAGCGCGTTTAACATGGTGCAGCCAACATACCCCTTGAACCAGACTTTAGTGAAGCACCGTGCTTTCTACAGATGAGTCGATATTCATCCTGGACACTGATTACTGATTCTCGAAGGAGAATCAGTGTCCAGGAATCAGTGTATCTGGAGACAGCTTGCAACACGATACCATCCTTCCTTCATCAGCGAAAAGGATCATTACCATGGTGGAGGTGTAATGATTTGGGTAGGCATTACGATGGGCGGCCGCACACCCTTGCATGTGTTCGACAAAGGCTTCCTAACTGCTATGAGGTACAGAAAGGAGATCACAGAGGCCCATGCTCGACCTTTCAGGGGCGCATTTGGTCCTACCAATGGAAGAGAACGCTCTTTCACGTAAGACTCACCTGGTCACGGATTGGCCATCTCCTGATCTTACAGCATGTCTGGGATGTTCTTGGAAGGAAATTTAATCTGGTTTTTCGTCTCCGAAATCCACCCCGCTGTTGAAAACTGCCTTTCTGCAGGAGTAGGATCAACTGCCACAGAAATTTGTCATCCAGCTCCTGTCCAGTATGATGTCACGCTGCGTGACCTGCCTGGCCGTGAGAAGGATCCCATACCCTATATTAGACTCATTTTCAGTTCGTTAACACACAGCGGATTTTGGAAATCCCTGCATTATGAGCTTTACACGTAATTATGCGCACACTGACTTTTGAATGAAACATCTTTCTCTTTTATCTCTCTATATAAAGAAGAAAGTCTGTTTGTTTGTCCTATAATAACTCAGTCAGTAATATAGCTATCGTTACCAAACATTCTACGATTCTTTTCTGGGTCCTGGAAAAGGTTGACTTCCACTATTTCGAAAAAAAATTAGCTAAAATCAGAGATATTAATTAAACACTAGGGAAAAACGATCATTTTCGCCCTCATGTTTTCGAGTGGCAACAGTCTCGCAAGCTAGAGATGAAAATCTGCTTTATTTCGAGAAGCGTTGCCACTGCTCGCTATCAAATCGTAGAGTTTGTTAATAAAAAATTTCTTCTAAGTTTTAAGATGAAATAAAAATAGCAATGCCAAACAATAAATGCATTATTCCCCATCCCAAAAACTCGTGGAAAGCTGCTTCGACTATTCCCATCTTCGTACGACTTTAATCAATCGAAATATTAATTAAAACTCTGAAAACGATAATTTTCGCACTCATTTTTCCGAGTGGCAACAGTCTCGCGCTTTGCAGATAAAAATGCTTCATTTCGAAACGTGTTGCTACTGCTCGCATTGAAATCGTAGAGTTTGTTAAGCAAAAATTTGTAAGTTTTACAAAATCTAATATATATAAAGAATAATGCATGTTTGTGTGTTTGTTTGTTTGCTCGCTTTATTGATTTCTAAGCAATTATGATAAATATTTTGCCACATTTAACCGACTAAATTTGAATATAGATGAAATAATGGATGGAACTTGAGCTTTTACGACCATTTGATTAGAAAGACGAAAATTATTCAAAACTGCGTGCCGTTGTTGCTGATATAATGAGAGAGAATTAGCTTATTTTTCCATCGACATATTTTATGTGGGTTTCATATCGTATGGGACTGAAAAATGTATGACTATGAATCGTATTTTTTGTATCGGTATTAGAGAAGGATTACAGCAGCATCTTTCTCTTTGTTGTTAAGTGCATTACTCTCAATTTAACTTAACTGGCATCGAGTACTTCCGCTAGTAAATGTATATTCATATCGAATTTCATTAAAATCTGTACATGAGTGTTTTTCAAAAATTCGACATAATGTGCAAATTCTCTTAATTTTTCAAACGAATATATTATCAATAGTATCAATAATACAATCAATTAAGCAATTTCGAATCACTAAAGTCTTAGTCCTCATGTCGACGACATCATAATATTCTTCCTCTCATTCCTCTTCACCTCTAGTAGCATTATTTCCTCTTATTTCTTATCCTCATTCTTATTTCACGAAAGTACTAAAAATAAATGTCATCGATAAATTTATGACTTTGTTTGTATGTTTACAAACGAAGTCTTTATTTGCCGTAGGCACAGATCATATCTTGATTTATCCAACTACTGTATAGATATTTTCTAGGAGGTCAATATTTTTTCACTTCTTATTAATCAAAAACTATTTTAGTTATTTAATTAATTAGTGCAGAAGCAGAATTATCAGAAAACTAATTGGTACTGAGTGTATAATTTCTACAACCAGGTTTGAAAATCCATGTTTATTTGTAATGGTATGTAACCTGCAGAATAATATTCTAAAAAGATATGTTGTGGACACCACATGACTTCCTTATAAAGACTATTAAATTATACGTATTTTTTGCTACACTTCATTTAAAATTATTTCCTCCGATTATTTTAGTTTAATTAACCGATCCCTTAACCCAAGTTAAAAATGACATTAAAAATTGTAAATTTTAAAATTACCCCAGTGAAGTTTTTTCGTACGGGCATAAAACTTCTTGCAATTTATTTATTTATTTTTCCATAATCAGCATAAATAAGAAAATCTGAAAGGTTTCAGATTTTAAATTATGTCCAAAGGGGCGTTTTTTAAACATTTTGTATGTTACTTTTATTTATTGAATATCATGTTCTTCGCATTTAAATCATAAAATTCAGTTAAAGAAACAATATCGCAAAATAATTTTAAACTGAGCATATCTTTAGAATTTCCTACACACAGTCTCACGCGCTGCAGATAAAAATGTTTTTTTTTTTTTTCTGTACAACGTTGCCATTGCCCGCTTTGAAATCCTCGAGTTTGTTCATCAAAAATTCGTTAAAGGTTTACAAAATATGAAATCGTTAATAAAACAAATTCCAAATTTCAAATTTAGGCTTCCAGATGCCTATATTCGCAGCAGGATGACGCATTCAAAATTCGATGGCTCTAGGTACCGTCGTTTTATCACAATGCGAGAAACATACATACATTTATGCACATTCTTCACTATTTAATTTCTTTAAATATAATACAGGGCTGCAATATTTTGTGGCAACAGTTTGAAAAGTGATACAGAATTTTAATGTTTTCGACGCAAAATCGCAAAGCGAAAACAATAGTCCTTCAGGGACAAAGCCCCTTTGGACTAATAAAACTTCCTCAAATGTAAGTATGTTCCAGGAAGACCACATTAAAAGTTACATTTAATTATTTCTCCAAAATTAATTTTTTTTAATTTGAAATTGCCAAAACATGAATGTTTTCTTCATTTAATAAACGCTTATAACCGGAAGTATATGTCTACGACAAACAACTGCGAAAAAAAAGGCCGGATAAGGACTTTTAAGCCGGATAAGAGGGTGTATATATATATATATTGAGAAGGTTGATAAATTTTCTATTTGTTCTCGAGAGAAAAACCTAGTAAAAAAATCTGCGCGTAGTGCTGCAAAATTTATAAAAGTTGATCGGAATGAAACTCGTTTTTTTGTTGTTCAGTTAATTGACTTTGTTTAAAGCTTCAGAACACTTTTCTCTTGACAAGTTCTGTTTGGAGCTTTAAACAAAAAAGATTAACTTTAGTTTTCACTGTTTTTGTATTTTCAACTTTTTTACTTTTTATGTTCCAAATGTATGTTATAAAATTTGCAAGTTCGGATATTGTTCGGAGAACAGCCTTGGTTGCGCCAACTTGGCTTATTTAAGGGTATGGGCGACATTACCAATACAATAATAAATACTACAATAATAAATACTACAGTAATAAATACTAATAATAAATACTACAGATAATAAGTAATACTACAGATAATCCCTTAGCAAGGGAAAAGTATTACGGCTGTCTCCCTAGAGGAAGTACGTCATCGAATGACAACCATTGCCTGCCATACCACAATAAGCTGTTTCTTCTTTTAATTACTATACTATAATAATAAATACTGATAATAAATACTACAGATAATAAGTAATACTACAGATAATCCCTTAGCAAGGGAAAAGTATTACGGCTGTCTGCCTAGAGGAAGTACGTCATCGAATGACAATCATTGCCTGCCATACCACAATAATCTGTTTCTCCCTTTTTGGCGTCAAGACTGTTCTCCGAACAATATCCCCAAGTTCATAAAAATGGGAATAGGTAAGGGATTATGGTTCTTATCCTTAAGTAATTCTCTCATATATTTCATTTCCCATATTATATATATATATGGTGATAACTTAGTTCATTGCAGATATTTTCTCCCTCCTTCCAGCATGCATTTGCGGTGTAACAGTAGCACACTCGGCGAGTATTTGACAGATCGATGTTCGAGTCCCGGGGGGGGAGGGCATTGCTCATTTTTGACGTGCCCGGCTTCAAAAAATAACCTAATGATCGTACAAATAGCGCCCGAGCTAACTGGTGGTGGACGATAATTTTACACTACCAGGGTTTTGTGATTGGATCCCCTAAAACCGAGTCGCTCTTTAAAAGGGGGAATGTATAAGGTCTTTTCTTCCTCCTCTCCAACAAGCCTTCGTGGTGTAACGGTACCACACTCGACGCGTATTTCGAGAAGTCCAGGCTCGAATCCCGGCGAAGGCGTTGTTACTTTTTCCCGTCTGCTTCAATATAACCTAATGACTCTAGAATGTACATACTTGATACTGCCGATTGCAATACAAAAGAAGGTCCACAACTAGCTATTATAGCAGTTCCATATACAAAATTTCAACATTTAAAGGTTAATCGTTTTTGCGTTTTGTGAGATACATACGTACGTGGGTACCTACGTACAGACGTAGGGGAAAATCCGTTTTTAAATGCCCTTTAAATCCATTTTACAATCCGTTTCGAAAAAACCAATCCTTTATTCTTCTTTACATACACACGTCACTCAGGAAAATCATCCAAATGAATATGGGGGGGTATCAAAATGGATATTTTCGTTGAAATAAGATACCCGAAATTTTTTGCGATTACAATACTTTCTTTATTTCGTACAAGGAAGTACGAGAAAAAAGGAAACAGGCAACTTTTATATTTTGGATTTCGACCAAGCTCCCTTAGAACTTACGTAGTTTCAAAAGTTTGGCTCACTGAAAATTTAAGGAAAGTTATAAAACTGGATATAAATAGATTATAGAATTCACAGCTTTGATTCAAAATAATAAAAGACGAACATCTGTCATATATGATAAACATGCTTTTTAAAATTCTAAGAAACTGGTCTTCGTCTTTGCTTAGAACAGCAGAAGCATATCCCAAGACAAAGCTTATGGTGTTACAAGGTATTTCGCCCGCCTTCTTCGCATGCCTTCCTAGTGTAGTGGTCAGCACGCTAAAAGCGTAACGAAAGGTCTGTGGCTCGATTCCCGGCGAAGGCTTTGCTCATTTTTGATCTTCCCTGCTTTCAAAAAATACTTAATGTCTCTACAGTCACTCAAATGTTGAAATACACTGCTCGACATTGAAAAAGCAACACAAAGAAGGAGTGGTCAGAAAGTGATGAAATTTGGAAAAACGACAGAGACAGCAAGCAGCAATAAATGATCTTTATTTCAAAATGATAGTCAGAATACAGAGCAAGAACGGCGTCGGCTCAGTAAGATGTAGGACCACTGCGGACAGCGATGCACCAAGAAATACGTCACATAGAGTCAATTAAGAGTGCGGATGGTGTCCTGAGGGATGGCTCTCTATTCCCTTTCAACCATTTGTCACAGTTCGTCTTCCGAACGAGGCAAGGGCAGAGTCCGCAAACTGGCGTCCAATCACATCCCACACATGTTCGATTGGTGACAGGTCAGGAGAGTACGGTGGTGAGGGAAGCATCTGTATACCTTGCAGAGCATGTTGGCAGATGCGAAAACTGTGCGGTCGGGCGTTAGCCTGCTACATTAGGCAGCCCTTGAAGGTATGGGATTGCCAACGGCCGCAGTACATTATCCAAGTATCGTTGGGCCGTCATAGTGCCCTGAATACGAACTAGAGGTGACCTGGAATCGTAGGCAATAGCGCCCCAAACCATTATGCCACGTTGTAGCGCGGTGGGGCGTTCCACAATTACTGCCGGATTAGATCTGTCTTCACGTCGACGCCACACACGTATGCGGCGACTGTCACTGGATAAACAGAAGCGTGACTCATCTGAGAACACGACGTTTCCATTCTATCATCCACATCGCTCCAGTCCGGTACCATTCTAAACGTTGGCGTCTATGCTGTGAGGTCAATGGCAGTCTTCTTAACGGACGCTGTGAGTGCAGGTCACGTTCAACCATTCGACTGGAAACTATTCTCATCGACACGGGAACATCCAGGGTATCTTGCACATGCTGCAGAATCGCGGTGCAAGTGACTTGTGGGATCGCCACAGCTTGTCGGCGGATGCGTCGATCCACGCGTGGTGACGTCATTCTGGCTGCACCTGCACCCCTCCTTCTTCCCACATTCCCTTGTTTAAACTATGTTCGCCATAGCCGATGCACCGTGCTCGCATCCATATGAGTATCAGCTGCGATACGGTCCGATCATACCCCTCGTAAAATCGTCTATCTGCTGGAAGTGCCTTCGTTGACGGCGGCCTGGCATTCTCTCCTATTACACGTATCCTCCGGAACAGAAAACAACTTTCTTCGATAATTCGTCTGGCAGAAATAACGACACGAATATTGCCCATTCCGCACGTTCCTTCCCTTATATCTTACTTCACGTGCGTCGGAGAGCTGCGCATTTCACATCATTCGCATAACTCGGTGACGTGCGTCTACTCTAAAATTTGCATAAATTTCTCACCCCTCCTTCTTGGTGTTGCATTTTCAATGCCGAGCAGTGTATCTAGACATGTCGAATCCAGTAACTGATATTAAGTTACTTGCTCTCTGAAAATAAACTTAACACTTCAATTATAGTTTGAAAGCAATTTTAGCAAATGATATGGGATTTAACAATAAACAATTTTGTGTAAATAACTATTACTCATATGTTCAGTCAGTAACAAAATACGTGTATACGCAGATACTCGTTGATTCGCTGTTAGGTCAAAAAGGATTTCTACTGTAAACCACTGTTTCAAGCTATTTATAATAATATCACAACGCGTAAGCTCAGTCCACTTTGCCTGAGAAAAGCCACCTGCATTCCACTGCAGAACCCGTAGAGAAGAGTTGCGAAGACTGTTTTTCCCAATGTAAAGGTTTTAGGACTAGCCTTCCAAAGGGAACTGTTACCTATAGAGTTATAGAGTTAATAAAAGATGTTATATCAGTTTCAAGAGCATTACAAAATTTCTCAACTAAGACACGCACATTTTCTCCGCGGAACAGTTACTTCTTATAAAATACTTGCTTGTAGAGTTTTTGGAGCAAGAAAGGTGGCAAAATCAGCTACGGCCCGAACTCGCTGGGATTCTAACTCCGGACCTCCTGATGCTAGCCGGCCGTGCTTTTAATTACATCACAAAGAAGTGTAGTAAATAGGGGAAAAAGAGCATATATATGAAACTTAAATTTAGATTGCAAGTGACTGAATATGGCTTTCATCTTGTAATTTCATCAGCGGAATGAAATGAAAAATGCCACGAAATATTTTACGTAATATTAAAGTATTACAAACAAACCAACTAAAAAGATAAATTCAAACAACATTGTTCAACTTTTAGACAACAAAAGTGCACTTTATCTAGGGGTAGGAATGGAAGCTTTTCTGAAATATGATGAGATGAAAATGACATCCCCAAAAGTGACATTGATGCACTTCAACGTGGAACACTTGTCCATTTGTGTTGAATTCTTAACAAAATTTCAAAGATCCTGTATCGAAAGGTTTAAAAATGCTGAATTCTGGAAAGGTGAAAATCAGACTGCTCTTACATTATTACGCCACTCGTTTTGAATTCTCCTATTTTAGAAAAGAACAGTTCCCTTAATGAAGAGTTAATAGTTAAGGACTACAAATAATAAAATTACTGACTAAAAATAATAATTAAGGACTACAAATAATACTCTAATAACTGAGGACTACAAAAATATTGAAAAGATACGAAAAATTCTGGAATTATTTGTAGTAAACTTCTGAAATTAAAGATTCAATAGAAGAATGTGTCTTAAATTAACAACACTACTTAAAATTGCGTTGTGCCTCCATCATTCGTTCTGCACTAATTTATACAACATGTCCATCGGTGACAATAAATTAGAATACAATTTGAAGTCAGCTAGAAACTCACTTGAGGAACGACTCCTCTCGACAATGAAAAAATTAAAACATCACTATTGATGTTACGATTTCTTAACTACTAATTTATTTAGCAAAATCTGTTAAAAATAATGAATAAATACTTCTAGTGTTTTTCTCGTTAGTATGCCTAGAAAGATTAAGTCTAATTTTTCTGCAAATTCCAGGAAACCTGCCAAAAGACAATTAATAGCATTATTACTATGACATGTTAACTTGCTTTCTCTGAAATGTCGTCTGCTTACGACCAGAAATTCGAATGCATTTAATCCTTTGCTTTGATCTGAACTGATTTGAACATCTGCAATGTTGGATTTGAAAGTTGAGCAAACCATGGCGGCTTTTGCTATAATACGAGAAAAATAGCAACAGAGACATTTGAAACATTGTATAAAGCATATGGGGATCAAGTATCGAATGTTTTCCGTTATACGAAATACTATATCGTGATGGACGCGAAGATATTGATGATGAACTCATTAACTATAATCTTCGCGATATTAGTGATGAGTTCGTCATCAATGTCTTCGCCTTGAAGAAGTAATCTCTCTTTGCCTTCTCGAATGGATGACAATATCGAAAATGTTCGACAGTTATTACTGAATAATTATCACATCTCTCTTGTAATAATGGCTGGCAAATTCAGCAAAAACTGCATATAAAATTGTCGAGAAAGATTTTGGAAAAAGAAAAATCTGTTCTTGTTTTTCTCCACACGCGTTGGCTGCAGTACATAAAGAATATCTAATTTCTGAATGTCAGGACTTGATCCAAACGGTAAATATTATTCCTGATTTTTACAGACAATTGTAACTGAAGATTGAACTTGCTGCTTTGCTTATGAACCTGAGAAAAAAAATTATTGTAATCTATTTGAATCGGAGATGTTCCACCAAAACGATATAGGGGTATTTCTATATATAAATAAGAGTGTTCGTTTGTTTGTTTATAAGTCATATAAATCTATACTTTTATTCTGATCTTGATGAAATTCTGCACACTTGACCTTCGAAACAAGAGGAAGGTCACTAATAAGATTTTGAAAACCTATCCCAAGAGATCCATACTCAAAGCGTTTATAATGTAAGATTGTGCTCACGACACCCATCTTGGTTTCATGTCGCAAGTTGTTGGCGATCAAGCTACCAGGTCTTACAAAAACGTTGGATCACGCCGCATTTATTTGTTCTATAGATAAGTGTATATAATTTTCCAGAACAATACAGAACCTTTAAAGGAAAATTTAAATGCGCTTTGTATTAGTTCGTGAATATTTCGAAAACGGCCGGAATGGATGGCGACTTTTCGAAAGTTCATTTCCGAAAAAACGCATAACCGACAACAAAGCAAATATCAGTTCTTACTAAATTCGCTGCATGGCGCTATGTTAATTCTGCAGCGATCTACACTTTTGTTTGATCATGGTCAAATATCGCCTACTTCCCCTTGAATCACCAAATTAATAGAAAAATCACTGTCTATCTACGATTTTGGTAAAGCTACCTCCATCCCCATAAATAAAGCTTTTTCACTCTGCATAAAGCCCGGTACAATGCCATTGTGCTTCAGCTTGCTTGTTAATGCGCTTTAATAGATGGCTGATTAGAACTGGCCATCACAGAGGATTGAAAATTGACAGAAAAGGTAGGAAAATTTGCAGAAAAGTTGATAACTGCCTGAACACAGAACTGACAACTGCACACATTTTAGATTTTCCGGCCATCCTAGTTGAAGTGTTAAAATTTGGGGTCTTGTTTAAGAGACCGAACCTTTACATTTTGCAGATTGTCAGTACTGTCATCTTCGACCATGGTACTATTTGAATGGGTTTTATCACAGACATGACAACAGAAACATCTAGAGGAAAATATATGCATTCTACTGTTTATGTTTTTTTCGTAAAGGCGGCGCTATCTCTCGGTTGGCAGTATCTAACTCCTTGTGCTATCAGTTTTGCTTTTGGAGAAAGATCATTAATGGACACTTACTGGAGTTGCTTTTTGCTGGAATCACGCCAGATAAAAAGTGAAATTTTCTTTTTAGTGAAGGAATAATATCTACCCTCTACGTTCATCTAAAGCTCTGTGTATTCGTATGTAGGCTATTATTACGTGTTTTTTAAAGCGGAAAACATAAATAATCAACTATGCCTTTGTACAGAAACCTTCCACCTGCGAGCTGGATCTCCGAAGAATGCGTTTAACTTCCTACATTATCAATTAAGTAAGAATGTATGATGTTTATTTAACAAATAACTCCTATTATTAAGTAATAATAGGTATAGCTAATATTTTGCATACTTTTACAATTTTAAAGTGCTTATTAAATTAAGTATACATATTGTACTCACATGCAAACATCAACTCTAACGACTTGACTAAATCTCCTATCTCTCTCTGGAACGTTTACAATATATTTCCACTCAGAACTGTCACTGAGAGCTGCCCTCGGTGGCACGTACGTCGATTGCACTTGGCAGGCTACTTCAACATCTTGATTCCTTCTGGAAAAGTAAAAACATAAATAAATAGAACTGTTTTATGAGTGAAATCTTCCGCAAATCATGTTTAAATTAAGACAGCTATACTGTTCGGATTTGTTTTATGTGAGTTAAGTTGTCCGCTTTATAATATATGCGTATGCGTATATTGATATGCGTATGGATTACTTAATGGGGGAATAACGCGTAAGAGTAAAGATTGAACTTAGAGCAGCCCGGAAACGTTTTACCAGGTTACATTGAGAATTTTTAAGGCAGTTTCAAGACAAATTTCTGAATTAAAAAGATTTTAGAAAATGGTTTAGTTCAAATTTTTAATTAATTATAAAATAACTGCATTCTAGGCACTGATATAATAATGATAAATGTTATATATACTCCAGACCCTTTTACTTAATACAGCAAAAAAGAACTGCCATTTAAACAGTTTTAAATCAGCGCAAGCTTCATTTTTTTCCTGCTCTTAACTCTCGCCGCTTCGAGAAAGTGAATGTACCTTTTGTTATTGAAAATAACCAGACGTAAATATCCTCATTTTTTAAGAGGACATATGACATAAAAATTTTCAAATTTTCGAATTTTCAATTTTGCGCTAGAAAAATAAAATAGACAGACGATTCCAAAAATATATAATTTATGCATGTTTCGATATTTTAAAAGACCGAAATCTCTCATTAAAAAATGTAAACAACCTCAGGCACGTAGACGAGTTTAAAAGAATAGATGTTTTATATTCCGTTATCTGTTGCACATACAGATGTTTTACCAGTTTTTATTACTTCCTTGGTCAGAATATGATTCTTTTCAAATTCAGTTGGGAACACTTTCTTAAACTGGCTTGTTTACTAAGCTGTGTGGTGGACAATTGTTGATTTTCATATGTTTCTGTTCAACGTGCTTCCTTTATTTTGTGTTTCGCTATCTTTTCGCTCTTTTCATTTAAATTCTTGCTTTCTGTGTTTATTTTTGATTTTGAAAAACTATTTTTATGAGTATTGTCACTTTAAAATTAAGCTTGTTCGCAGTAATATGTTTTAATGATGGTAGGTAACGTTTCATTTTTTTTAACGTTTCAATGCATTTCAGGCAACGTTACCTGCCTGAAATGCGCAATATTTATCTGTCACTTTTAATTCGTAAGCAGTTTGGTTTAAAATAAAGTTAAAATTTTATTTGATAAGTTGCTGAATTATTTGGATTCTAGTTTATTATCTGATATTTGATGAAGAAGTAAAAATAAATGGCAAAAATTATCAAGCTTCTACAGTGCAAATGAAGACAGCTGAAAGCATTGCCAGCTTTTGATAACTGCCCATGGTTCATGAGTGATAAACATTTTAACCTCTGACTCCGCGTTAAATTTCAATGCTGATTCAAAGCAAAATCTTGGATAAATACTGAATATATTAATCATGTTAATAAATTTATTAATCGTAGTTATTAAATCAGGAGTTAAACGTAACAGCTAAGATAATCATGAAACCACGAATGAACAAAAGCAGTCACAATGAGAACAGAATTAGGGAAAGCAAAGTTAAAATTGTAAAACATCTATTTGATTTCCTCTTGTAAATAGTTCTATTATAATATTATAATGATTCTATGGTAATCTAAGAAAGCTGAAATAATTTCAAGTTTTTTCATGTCGAAATTTGGAATTTATATGAGTTATCTATCTGTATCTATATATATATATATATATATATTGAAGGTCTGTTGGTTTGTTCTCTAATAACTTAATCACTACTATAGCTATCGTCACCAAACTTTCTACGATTCTTTTCAGGGTCCTGGAAAAGATGACGTTCACGTTTTTCCAAAAAAAGTAACTAAAATCAAAGCTATAAACTAAAAACTCCGAAAAACGATAATTTTCGCCCTCATTTTTCCGAGTGGCAACAGTCTCGTAAGCTGGAGATGAAATTATGTTTTATTTCGAAAGTTGTTGCCACTGCTCGCTTTCAAATCCTACAGTTTGTTAATAAAAAATTTCTAAGTTTTACGATGAAATAAAAATAGCATTGCCAAATAGCGTTGCTAAATACATTAGTCCCGATTACAAAAATTCGTGGGAAGCCATTTTGGCTATTCCCATCTTCGTATGACTTTAATCAACAGAAATGTTAATTAAAAACTTTGAAAGCGCTCATTTTCGCATTCATTTTTTCGAGTGGCAACAGCGTCGGGCATCGAAATCGAAAAATGTTGCTACTGCTAGCTTTCAAATCGTAGAGTTTGTTAATCAAAAATTTGTAAAGTTTACAAAACCTATACATATAAAGAAGAATGTCTGTTTGTTTGTTTGTTCGCGTTACTGATTTCTGATCAATTATGATCCATTTTTTGCCCCATTCAATCGAGTAAAATTGAATATAGGTGAAATACTGGATGGAACTTGAGCTTTTACGACCATTTGATTAGAAAGACGAAAACCATTAAAAACTGCGTGCCATTGTTCCTGATATAATGAGAGAGAATTAGCTTATTTTTCTATGGAAATTTTTGAAGTGGGTTCCATATCGAATCAAACTGAAAAATGTATGACTATAAATCGTATTCTTTGCATCGTTATCACAGAAGGATTTTAGCGGTATGTTATCTTTGTTGTTAGATACATTACTTTCAATTTAACTTAACTTTCATGGGTACTTCCGCTAGTCTATATACATAAAGAAGAAAGTCTGTTTGTTTCTTCGCTAATAACTCAGTCACTACTATAGCTATCGTCACCAAACTTTCTAAAATTCTTTTCTGGGTTCTGGAAAAGTTCGACGTCCATTTGTTTCCAAAAAAAAACAGTAGCTAGAATCAGAAATATTAATTAAGAACTTGGAAAAACGATAATCTTTGCCCTCATTTTTCCGAGTGGCAACAGTCTCGCAAGCTTCGGATGAAAATCTGCTTCATTTCGAATGCTGTTGCCACTACTCGCTTTCAAATTCTGGAGTTTGTTAATAAAAAATTTCTAAGTTTTACGATGAAATAAAAATAGCATTGCCAAACATTAAATACATTATTTCCGATTCCAAAAATTCATACGGATTTCGAATATTCCCATCTTCGCATGACTTTAATCAGCCGAAATGTTAATTAAAAACTATGAAAACACTAATTTTTGCACTCTTTTTTCCGAGCGGCAACACTCTCGCGTTGCAGATAACGATGCTTATCTTCGAAAAGTATTGCTACTGCTGGCTTTCAAATCGTAGAGTTTGTTAATCAAAAATTTGTAAATTTTACAAAATCTATGCATCATAAAGAAAAATGTCTGTTTGTGAATGTTTATTTGTTCACGTTATTGATTTCTGATCCATTGTGATTCATTTTTTGCCACATTGAATCGACTAAAATCGAATATAAGTGAAATACTGGATTGAATTTGAGCTTTTACGACCATGTGATTAGAAAGACAAAAATCATTAAAAACTGCGTGCCATTGTTGCTGACATAATGAGAGAGAATTAGCTTATTTTTCTATCCAAATTTTTTGTGTGGGTTCCATATCGCATCAGACTGAAATATGTATGAATCGTATTTTTTGCATGGTTATTAGAGTAGGATTACAACGCTATCGTTCTCTGTGTTGCTGGAGGCATTACTCTCAATCTAATTTAACTGGCATTGGGTACTTCCGCTAGTGTTTAATAAAAACTAGTGTTTATTTGATTTCACAAACGTGCTTGGACTCTGACATTTTGTAAAGTGTTCTTGATCTCATTGTTTCTTGGTGAGTCGACAGATATTACTGAAGCTGCTCAGCTGCTGGTGTTTATTTGAGGGTTCAATGTTGAATTTGAAGTGCTTGAAGAAATAGTTTCTATGAATAGTTTGCGTGAAACAGTTACAGGTGAAGATATCTTCGAGGACGTTGGAGGAAACCCTAATATAATATAATTTACAATGGAACCAGTTAAAATGCGTTACAACCGATGGTGGGGAAAATATATGTGGAAAGGGGAGAGGATTTGTTGACCAATTTTCAAGGCTTATGAGGACGCTAAATGTTTAAAACCTCTGGTAATTCATTGTATTATTCCCCACCAAACTCTTTGTGGGATACACCTCAATCCGTGATGTATTATTGAGCAGTTGTATCAGTAGTAAACTTCATCCGCTTTCGTGGACTTAACTATCGGCAGTTTCGTGAATTTTTATTACAGATCGAAGCTGTATATCCTGACTCGCCTTATTACTCTTTTTTTTTACACTTTTACTTTTGTAACAACTACTGCAAAGGATCCAGGTTTGTTCATTTTCTTTCAGTGTATAATGCAATTCGCCTTAACAAGACACTTGTGTTTTATTTTTAATTTTACTTTACCATTACTAAGTTTAATTCTTCTAGCTCATTGGGATCTCTCTTAAAATTATGTATTTTTTGTCTAATGGCCTATTTGACTATTTATTTTTATTTGTACATTCTCCTTATCAAGCTTTTTGTAAAGCTTTTTTTATTTTTCGGTTGTGTTTTAATTTTAAATTTATGGCAGGCGCGTCGGGAAAAGAAACGATAAGAATTGAGACCAACTGTAATGTGTCGATTCTTTTATTTTTCTATTAATGTAAATACACTTCAGTCTCAATTATTGTCGTTTGACGAAACGCGTAATGGTATTTTGCTGGATTCGAATTCGTCACGCTTTTCCTTTGATAAGTCCGTGATGAACGAGTTAAGCTAAATTGCCATTTACTGCCATTCTTTGTAATTTATGCTGGTGATTTTAATATGTAATTTAGCTTGTGCTTAAAAATGCTATTGATTTTTACGTGTTTTAATTTTTTAAATGTTGAGTTTTTTCAATACCAACATTTAGTTTTTTTTTTCCTATTACTTTTACTTTATTTGTAATTGATTATTTATTTGTTCAAAGTATTTTTTACACTCTGGAACTAAGGTATCAGATTTACTTTTAGGCGATTGCTTTTAGAATTTTACTCCTTTTTCTTCTTTTTCTAATCTTTAAATTTAATTTTGCAGCTCTATGCGCAAAATTTTTGACCAAATAGGTCCCTCATGTTCTAGTACTACATTCTAAAATTAGCTTGTAGAGACATTAGGTTAATTACAAGCAGGAGAGATGAAAAATATGCATTGCCTTCGCCGGGGATCGAACCACGGACTTCTGAATTACCGGCTCAGTGTGCTGACCATTACACCACGAAGGCACGCTAAGAATGTGGGAGATATACCTTATATATTCCCCTTTTTAAAGGGCGACTAGGGTTTTAGGAGACCTAGTCGCCAAATCGTGGGTGTGAAGAGTCATCATCCACAACCCTTTTAGTTCGGGCGCCACTGTAGAGACATTAGGTTAATTACAAGCAGGAGAAATGAAAAATATGCATTGCCTTCGCCGGGGATCGAACCACGGACCTCTGAATTACCGGCTCAGTGTGCTGACCATTACACCACGAAGGCACGCTAAGAATGTGGGAGATATACCTTATAAGCTGACTTACCTTATCGTACAGCTGTTCGGTGGCTCAGCAATGGAAAAGTTTTGTTGACATTCTTCGAACGGAGAGAAGTAATGGATATTTTTTTAGATGACAAAAATCGCATTTGCCACAGACAATACAGTGCAAAAGATACCTCAACGAATTCAATATAAAATTACAGGAAGAAACAGTACTCATATGCGAAATATATTCTAGCGTAAAAGCATATAGCTGTAAATTTGCATTGTTTGAAACGCTAATGACATTAAACAAATTTGATCATTCTCCATGCTGTAAAAAATTTCAAATATTAACGAAATTCCCATTCCCGAAAATATTCGCGCAGGATATATTTTCTGAACTTATACTGTAAAATCTGTCTCTGTTACTCCACAGAAAATACTTCCAGATCCTACAATGAACGTGACGAATTCTCGCACAGGCGTGAATAAATTACCAGGCACAGAAGAAGGGTGAAAAGTAACCCTTTATTAATTCGAAGTTTAAGAGAAAGGTACGATCTTCGTGCGTTACAAAACAACGTCAATTTGCAGTGAGAACTTATTGTAGAATACAATTCAAGTCGAATCTAAAATAGAAGGGTGTTGGATTAGCACGTTTATTTACACGTAGCAGGTTGTACTCACAAAAACCTAACAGGCTTGACGATAATCCGAAATGGCCAAAAGGTTTACTGGCGTAACAGCGAGATAGCAACGAAACGTACGTTGGCTAGCGAAAACACGCTCTGAATAAACTCAGAGATTTACCTGTTTAAATATTCATTTAACGTTAAATTTTCATCCTGGGGAGGAAATATAAGGGGAACTTGAGAAATTTAGGAAAGGTACCAAATTTAAAATAAATTTGCTATTCAAAATAACCCTACAATACTACAGTTATAACAGCTTTTTCTGGATACTGATGTAAGTGAAAAAGGTATATCTATGTTTCAAAATCCGCCGCCCAGGCGGTATAGTGGTTAAGGGAGCCGGCTAGGACACCAAAGGGCCTGGGTTCGAATCCCGGAGAAGGCATGGCTGTAACTGTCCATCCCTTCATAGGAGGCAAAGTTGACTCACTTATTAGGTGCCTCCATAATAAAGTGACCACCACTTCTGGCCTTAGCAGTGGCCAAGCCGAAGTCGGCTGAAGGCTCGCCATTGGAGCAAAAAAAAATGTTTCAAAATTCATTTGATTGTATAATTGAGAAGCTTCCATCAGACTTACAACTGGAAATGAGTGATTTGCAAAATGATGTTTAAAGAAAAGATTCTAACTGTATTTTATAAATATCTTTTGGAAGATACCAAATGCGCTCAATTAGAATTATATGCTTATATGCACGGGGATGGATATCCATGTTTGGGAGCACTTACCAATGCCAAAAGCATTTTTGAAAATGAAGTATGTAAAACCGCGATTCAGATCATTGTTTACAGACAACCTTTTCAAACAGCTTTAATTGTAGGAAATACTAATTTTGAACTCCAGTATGATGAAATATTATCCCAGAAAAAACAATTACATTCTTCACACTAGAAATTTTAATCTGTTTAATAATAATATTTTAATACGTAAATAGAAATCTTTTATTCGTTTGCTTTTGTAAATATCACTAAAATGTGTATAAATATTATGTAAAAGGATTAATTACTTCGTAATAAAAAATGAATTTATTTTTTGCTCTGTGGGAAAATTACCCATTTATATTTTCATATTTGGTACTTGCCCCCTCCCCAAGCATAAATTCTTTAGCATCTGGCCCTTTCTAAAAAACATTCGGCGACCCTTGGCATAACAAGTTTGATACTTTTACCCCATAACGTATTCAGAAGTTTTGCCATTTTAGCGTAATTTCTGAGCTTCGATGAACTTAATTCTCTACACAGCGATAAAGCACCATCCTGCAGGACTGAAGAAAAAGAGGTATAACGAATTCAGTCGTAGTCGACGTTCGCAAAGTGCTTCGAAAATTAGCTCAAACGCATGTAAAAGTGATTTCAAAATATTCTGCATGATCTTTATGAAAAACAATAAAACCAGTTTCGATCATAAACATCTTTTTTTTTTCATTAATAGGCCAGAAGGATAAAACTCGTATAACTCTTATTCATGTTTTGGAACTGAATAGCTCTTCAAAACATTTCAAAAATATTTGTGTTATTGTTGCAGAAGTGCTTGAAAATATATAAAAGCTGGAGGGAATCGAAGAAAATTTCAGTTTTGCGAAACGCAGTTGTAAAGTAAGCTGCATTAAAGTTAAATTTTACGTTGTTTCGACGCTCTACTCTTTTTTTTTTCTTGGACTAAGTAAATGTTTGAAAATTTCTTTGAAGAATCTCTGAGTTGCAGGTTGGATTCGAACGCCATTGAAGGCCACCGACGGAAAACATAGCAACTAAACACCTAAACAGAACTACCACTCGTAAAACAGAGCAATTTATAATTTTATCGTTGACGAAGAACAATATCATACGTACAGTAGACTTCTGTTGTAAAAATTTCATAGGATTAAAATTTAAACCTTACTTCCCCCCCCCCATTCTTATCTACCGTCACTTGATTTGCCCAATAACAAGTTTTTTTCAAAAAAAAAAGTTATAGGTTATTTAAATCAAATACTAAATCTGCTAAATATTTGATTTAATTTGATATTTAATTCGTTAAGTATTGATAATGTTGTCCGTTGATAACATCGAGGCAAAAACATAGCGGACGAAAACGCCGCAGAGAAAAAAACGCAAGGCGAAAACGTCGTGGTACAACACATCGTGGGAGAAAATAAAGCAAAGAGGAAACATCGCGGTTCTAAAACATAGTGGTACAAAACATCGTCGTCAAAAATAAAGCGGTTCAAAAACTTCGCAGTTTAAAAACATCGCCGTCGAAAATATCGTGGTAAAAAATAAAGTACATACATATCATCGCATGACGATAACATCGCAGACATGCATTTTTCAGGCTTTAATAATTGTTAAATTTAATGATTGTTTAATAATTGTAAAATCTCGCGTAATGATTTGTGAGCGCAAGATGGAAAGAAGGATAATTTTCACTTTCATATTTTTTATTAACTAATAAATATTTGCTGAAAATGTAAAATGGAAACTTAAGCGTAAAAAATTAACGCAACTTATAGCACTTAATTTTAAACTGACACAGTTAACTAACAAAGGTCATTAATAAATTATTTTTTTATAAAGTTTTGCTGGTCATTTTTCATGAAAAGTATAATCTAAAAAAGAATAGAAAAAGAAAGATAAGTAACTGCATGAACTTATCTATAAAAAAATTGCTCAGTTAATTATGATATTATTTTCTTCACTTTTGTTAATCCGATACTCTTATAGTGAAAATTATTTCTTGTTTCGTTTAAGTTTCTTGTTTTTTAAAAATTTATTAGCTAATAAAAATATGAACGTAAAAATTATCCTTCTTTCCACCTTGCTCTCTTAAATCATTGTGCAAATATCCATTAACAATTTTTAAAGCCTGAAGAACGCATGTCTGCGATGCTATCGTCATGCGATGATTTGTAGGTACTTTATTTTTTAACACGATATTTTCGACGACGATGTTTTTAAACTGCGAAGTTTTCGAACCGCTTTATTTTCGACGACGATATTTTGTACCACGACGTTTTAGAACTGCGATGTTTTCTCTTTGCTTTATTTTCTCCCACAATATTTTGTACCACGCCGTTTTCGCCTTGCGTTGTTTTCTCCGCGACGTTTTCGTCCGCGATGATTTCGGCTGTAACCTTGATAATATGTTAAATGTTTGACTGACTGTTAGTACAGCTAATGAATTCTTTCAAAGTTCGATAGCCGTCACAAAATGATTAATCTTCAACCAGTTATTTCATTAGAATACTGAAGATATTATAGAATGAAACGGTACTTTTATTTCTCCCTGTCTCTTATGAAAAAAATGATGGCAAGAAATAATGCACGAATAAAAAGTAGTCATCAATTATTACCATAAATGCTTACCTCTCTCTTCTATTCGCAACAAATCTGGAGCTTGAAGAACCCGAATAAGGTGTTGCACTGGTTGAAGCCTTATTGTAATCCATCTGTAATGGTGAACCCTTCCAATTCCCGTTTGGCTGAGGTCTCGTTGTTATTCTAGGATATGCAGGTTGACCTTTTATGTTATGTTGCGTATACGGCGGCTGTATCTGATATGGTTCCTGATATCTGTGGGCCTCCTGCTCGTAATACCCGCTGAAATTTCTACTTTCTAATCGTTGAGGGTTCTCGTACACCAGATTCTTAGGAGGTTCCAGCCTATTCAGTTGAGTGACACCTCGGTAATCATAATGATCTTCACCACCGTTTGGATTCGTGTTTTGTCTTGTGGGTGTGTCATAATTATATCCTGGCATACCAGTCGGATTTCTTGAATCAAAATCTCTTCTTTGATCTGACAAATCGCGGGCTCTCGATTGCCGCCTAGCGTTTGACGTGTAAGTTGTCCTAGACACAGCGGTAAGAGGTTGCCCATTGTTGCCTTGTGGTTGTCCAACTTGTCTCCAGCGATTCTGTGGCTGAGCAGGATAAGAGACAGCTCTCTCGCTTGCTGGTGTATTCCAGTTATTATAGCCTCCTGAATACCGCCCATTTGGTGGAGACTGGCTGCTCCTGTACCCATTGTGGTAGTAAGGAGGTTGCGTCGGAAGTTGAGCGATATTGGGTTCTATGTCTCCCATCCTCTCGTCCACAAAGAGAGAGGTAAGATTAAAGACCTGAGATCGTGCACTTGTTAACAGGTGGTAGATCTGATCCCTGTAAAGAAATGAAAGAGTATCAGTAATATTTTATAGTATGCATTTCAAGTAACGTTATCACATACGGCATATCAGAAATGTGCACCAATTGCAAATGCATCACAGATTCAGTTGCAGCAGCAGCTCACATAGTCTGGGGAAGTAACTTCACATTTGAAATCGGTTAAATCGAGGACGTAAACACATGCAAAATCAGATAATTGATTCCAAATATTTTTTTTTCTTTTTTCAATACATAAAACGCGGCCTACCAGCGGCCCAGCGGTAAAATCGCTGAACACTGGTAGTTCGGTCCGGGGCTCGAATCTCTACGAATGGGCTTTTTTGTAGTTTTCCCCATGTTTAATGTGTATACGAGCCAGTTTCCTTTAGAAAGTCCTCCACGAAGGCATCTCTCCCCATAAGCAAGTGTGCTTCGCTGTAATTAAATAAACCAAACCAAAAATTTGTTCATATTAAAAAATGCATATTTTTAATAATTCATTTTTTTTACCTAAAAATGCACACTTTTCTCCTTCGGCCTTTTTTCTTTATGCACTTTTTTATAGTCACTATTTGTACGAGATAAAGGAAGTACTGTTATAAGGTATATCTCCCACCTTCTTAGCGTGCCTTCGTGGTGTAATGGTCAGCACACTGAACCGGTATTTCAGAGGTTCGTGGTTCGATCCCCGGCGAAGGCGTTGCTCATTTTTCATCTCTGATGCTTCCAAAAGTACTTAATGTCTCTACACTGGCGCCCGAACTAAAAGGGTTGTGGATGATGACTCTCCACACCCAGGATTTGGCGACTAGGTCCCCTAAAACCCTAGTCGCCCTTTAAAAAGGGGAGTATATAAGGTATATCGCCCACCTTCTTAGCGTGCCTTCGTGGTGTAATGGTCAGCACACTGAACCGGTATTTCAGAGGTCCGTGGTTCGATTCCCGGCGAAGGAATTGCATATTTTTCATGTCTCCTGCTACTAAATAACCTAATATCTCTACACTGTAATCGCGAAAAATTTCGGGGATCATATTTAAACAAAAATATCCATTTTGACTACTTTTTGCGCGTCGTCTGTAGGTACCGAAAAAATAAACTACTCTTTTTTCGAAATAAAATGGATTCGAGATGAATTTTGTTTTCTCTACACATGAACGTACGTAAGAATTATTGAGAAAGTTGACAAATGTTCTATTTGTTGTTAAGAGAAGAAAAACTAGTAGAAAAATCTGCGCGTAGTGCTGCAAAATTTATACCATCTAATATTGGAAATGTAATATATGAGAGAATTACTTAAGGGTTGTAAGAACCATGATCCCCTACTTATTTCCATTTTTATGAACTTGCTAATTTTATAATATACATTTGGAACAGAAAAAGTAAAAAAAGGTTGAAACTACAAAAACAGTGAAAACCAAAGTTAATCTTTTTTTTTTTTTTTTTACTAAGATTTTTACTAATTTTATTTTACGAAAAGAGAGAGGAGAAAATTATGAGATTAATTCAATTTACGAAATATGCGGTTACAGTAAGAACAAAACTAATGAAAAATATTCATGGGTAAACTACCGGTAAATCTCCCAGTAATATTTATTTAAAAGACACCTACATTCGGATAAGAATGCATAATAATATTAACATTCCACTATGCAGTATTTCTCTGAATCTTGAATCTCCCTCGCTGTTTTGTTGCCTACTGCTAATCCATTGTTAATTTAATGCTGATGTCTTTGTCATATGCTACGTCTGTTGCTTGCAAGTTGTTGTCTCATTAGTATTTGATTTGATGCGCTCCGTTACGTTGATGGAATAAGTTCGAACTAAGCTTCTGTCCAGTTTCCACGACACGGTTAAAGACCTCAATAGAATGAAATTCAAAACCAATGAAATCATTTCTTTAGTGTGGCATGATAAGGTACTGTATGATTATTTTCCACAATGCCCTCGTACTGATTGCGATTAATTCATGCCACACTATATTTTCGATAATTTCTTTATGTTTTTATGACTTTGTTAGCTTGAGATTTCGAGAGATATAGGTACTGTTGATAAAGCTAAGTTGAAGAGAAAAGTTTTAGAGTATTCATTTATTTTTATTAACCACTTATTTTATGTTAAATTTCTTTTCTGTTTTTCTCTTTTCCCATTTTCCTGCAAGACTATAAATTTCTAGCTCGCTTGCACTCAAATGAGGTAGAAAGGCTATAGAATGAAACTTAAATTAATACTGATGATATTCTTTGCAAAGTCAGAAGTTTTGATTTGCTGTTATAATGCAAAAATTATTAAATGATAGAGACACCAATTTCTGTATCAGAGATTCTTAAAACACGCTTTGCGCATTCTGGAGTAAATGCGCATTTCTTCGGAATTGAGTTTTACAGATACACTAAAGCTCACTTGATTATATATAACAAATACATTTCAGCATCTGTAAACTGAAACATTAATAAACGAAAAACTGAGAAAATTTATTATCACGTAAGGTGCGAAAACACAACGTGGTCATAAAAAAAAGCCCCTGGCTGCCCTCCGTTCTACCAATCGAATTGAAATTTCAGATATCGTTATTTGAAGGTATGCGCTCAAGATTGTGATGATTTACAGCAAGAGAGGGCTCACGGTTACGATTACAATGAAAACATTTCGAAGTTTTCCGATGGCAACATCTACTTTTTTCCTGCACAAATACATCAGCGCATTGTAAAACTATAAATGGTGTTGGAATGATATACGTAACACGAAAATTGCCGGGTAAAACATTTGTAAAGACGAGCAATGTAAAGGATCAATGACACATAATGTACAGTGACACACTTTGCATACTTCTTCTAAGAGGTCACTTCCACAAGTATGAACATGAGCTCCATCACAAGTGCATGATATGCTTAGTATGCAAGAATGCTGCAGAATTGCGTAATTCCAGAGTTGCAGCAGCGAATTTTTATTAATGACATTGCATGTATGCAATATTGTGCTCCTCTACACGTCACCACATGTGTTTGGCAAGTGTTGCGAAAGCACTTTGGAGGTAGATCATCTCCCGTAACTTTGCAGTTTCATGGCCACCGCGATCCTCCTACCTCATTCGGTGGAGTTTTTGAACTGGGGTTACCTGAAATCTAAGGGGTACACGTCAAATCCACGAGATTTGTGAGAACTGAAAGATGCCATAAAATGTGAAGGTATATAGAGTACTCCAGCAATGTCACATTCGTCAGTGTTATCAACAATCTTTTGCATGCAATGCGTTATCATCTACGAAGGTGGGTACGTTGGAAACTTGTAATTCCAATAAAAAAAATTTTTCCTTCTCCTTCCTTGCATTGTTCCTTTACAATGACCTTCTTTGCAAATGCTTTACACCGGCAGTCTTCGTCCTATATGTAACATTTCAACGCCATTTATGGTATTTCAAAGCACTGATCTATTTGCACAAGAAAAAAAAATGTATGTTGCCATTCGAAAATTTTACTTAACCGAACTGAATGAATTATTGAACTGTAATTGTGAGAGCTCTATTGTTTTTAATCCTTACAATTTCGAGCGTATCTCTTCAACTAAAAAGCTCTGAAATTTCATTTTGACTGGGTGTCCGGGATATTCCGCTAGGGGTTCATATTATCGTTGAAATTTTTTATAACCACCGTCTATTTACTGATATTCAGAGAATGTATAAAGTATTTTTTCCTCCTTTCTGCATGCCTTCGTGGTGTAACGGTTATTAAACTCGGCGCGTATTCGATAGGTCCAGGTTCGAGTCCCGGCGAGGGTATATTGCTCATTTTTCATGCTTCACTACTTCGAAAATAACCTAATGTCTCTACAAATGGTTTAAAAGTAATAATTAAATTCACAGTCTTGGAGAATTTGAGAAGTTTCAAGGAACTCCGCAAAAGGAACAAATGCCCTACTCCTCCAAAAATTTGAACGCGAGAAGTATTATAACTTATTTGCGAGACAAGTAAATATGAGTGATAAACGATATACTAATTTTATTTTACAACACAAAAATCTACCATTTTTTAAAACCTAAAACTTAATTGATTCCTTTGTTTCTTTAAACTTTATTAATTGCTCAGAATTTCCCTGTTGTGTTTAGTCAGTATCTTTCCTTTCATAGCACATTTGTAAATGCTAAAAGAATTCATTAGTCCAAAGAGGCATTGTTCCTGAAGGACAATTGTTTTCATTTTGCGATTTTGCGTCGGAAACATTAAAAGTCTGTATCACTTTTCAAACTGTTGCCACAAAATATTGCAGCCCTGTGTTATATTTAAAGAAATTAAATAATGAAGAATCTGCATAAATGTATGTATATTTCTCTAAATGTCATAAAACAACGGTACCTAGAGCCATCCAATTTTGAATAACGTACATTTCACCCGAATATGCGCGTCTGGAAGCCCAAATTTGGAATTTGTTTTATTATCTATTTCATACTTTGTAAACCTTTAACGAATTTTTGATGAATAAACTCATACCATTTAAAAGCGAGGAATGGCAACATTCTACGGGAAAAAAACCTTTTTATCTAAAGCGCGTGGAACTGTGTGTCAGAAGTTCTAAAGATATACTCATTTTAAAATTATTTTGCGATATTCTTCTTTAACTGAATTTTATGGTTTAAGTGCGAAGAATATGATATTTAATAAATAAAGGTTAAAAACAACACAAAAATTTAAAAAACGCCCCTTTGGACGTAATTTAAAATCTGAAACCTTTCAGATTTTATTCTTTTTTTATTATTTAATTTTTGTATTACATTCATACAATTTCTTACAGAATTCCATAATTTTTAGCAGTTTCATTTGCCATTGGACTATTCTAATTTCTTATTTGAAAAGGAATATATTAAAATTTTGAACTTCAGCTTTCTAAATTTCATATTGGAATTTGGTGCATGAAATGTAAACCGTAGAATAATAGCTTTAGAACCATTTAACATTTGAATTTAATTAAATTTAGTAGACCTCAGCTGTTAAAGTAATAGTTATATTGAACTGCGGAAATACACGAGTTCATTGCAATAAAACTACTGGCAAAACAATTCCACTGGCAAAACTAACTGACCTTAGTTATACTAAATCATTTTAAGACATTAAAAATCTTGTTTCAGAATTACAGACAAACATTAAAGCTATGAAATATTACTTTTTGAAAACAGCTGCAATTAGGTTTTCATAAATTTGATTTATGTCAGCAATTTTTAACACGTTGTTTCGAAACAAAGATAACTTAATATATGTGAAGATCTATTAGTATGCATTGCTCAGACTTTCATATATCACGGAAATGAATACCGCAGAATGCAAATTACGAAAAGATGGCACTTTTTTACGATACTTCCTTTCCACCCGTCTTCGAGTCAGCCAGATTGTATCATATGAAACACTCGTTAAAAACACCAGCTTTTAGCAAGTGGAACACTTTACGAAGAAAAATAAAACACACAGCCACGCATAACTGACACTTGAAAATCATGTACTGCATGATGATTAATCCCTTAAATAATCCCTTAGCAACATCTTTCTTCTGGCGAAGAGGAAGTGTTGCTTAGCGAAGAATATCATCGTTTGCAAACAAGAAATCTCTTTGATGACATTAAATTTCCGCAATTGATCATGTCAAAGACGAGTGTGTTTGTGTTTTATTTGTCTCACGTCCCAAACGCATCCCATCATCGTCCGGTGGTGACCTTCTTCGACTGCCTCCAGCGTCTGGGAATGAGTATTCCGGGATGCATTCAAAATAAGTGAAAAATAATGATGGACTGTCCTCTTTTCGGCTACAAAACTGGATATATTAAAATAACGCCTGCATGTGTCAAAATTTCGATATTTTTTCGTCGTTAACTTAAAAATAAACGGGACTGAATTTCAATGCGGACAGTGAAGTTATATTGCAAAGTTATTCAAATCTTTTTTATGGTAAAAACATCTGTGATTTTAAGGTTTAAAGATTTTTAAATATGAAATGCCTTATAGACTACTCATCAAATATGATAGTAAATAAAATAAAATAAAATATTAAGTAATACCTTTAAGCAAAAGATAAAGATGCACATAAATCTTATATTTGGGCTAAAGGAGCAATATATTACACAGCAGGTGTCGAAAAATGTAAAGCATTATTAGACTACAAAATAAAAAATGTCTGATGCGGACACCACATGACTTCCTTGTACTTAATATTAAATTATACGAATTTTTTTGCTGCATTTCCTTTAAACTTATTTCCTCGAATTTCATTAGAGATAGATTTCTCGTTCAATTAATCCAGCTCTCACTTCGCGGTAAGGCAAAAATGCATAAAACCTCAAAATATCTTCATCAGAAATTGAAGAACATAGAAAAAACTAAAACGACAAATACAGTTAAAACAATTAAAAAAAGAATTTTTACAGTTAAAATTAGAATTTCTACGCAAAAACAAGCATTTCGGCCAGCATAAAGCAACGCGCACAAAACTGGAAGTTTACTTTTAGTTCCACTTGGTAAAAAACAACACTGAAGGGGCAGAAACTGATTTAATTCATTATTTTGCTATGTTTCAAATGTAAACAAATATGGCTGCTATGGTAAACAAAACTTAGCCGCACTTAAACAACTCTTAAATTGTTGATAATTCTACAACTATTGCATGCAGATTAACTAAATGCATAAAAACCTTAACCGGAAGATAGGAACAACATAATTTAATCATTTTTAAAGCGAAAAAATGCACAATTTACCAACATATAATATATACAACATATATATATATAACTTTTGGTCCGGCCGATTGCAACCAAAAAGGGAGGTGTAGGGCTAGGTGTTATAGCAGTCCTATTTACAAAATTTCAACGTTCTGACGCTACTCTATTTTGAGTTATAGGAGATACAATCATACGTACGTACATACGTAGGCACAGACGTCACGAAAAAAATCTCTTCTGAATCCATTTTAAATCAATTTTATAATCCGTTTGGGAAAAAAGATTCCTTTATTCTGCCCTTATGTAGAGATGTCACGTATAAACATCGTTAAATTGCATTCAGTAGCGGTCAAAATGGATATTTTCGTTGAAATATGATACGCGGAATTTTTCTTGTTTACAATATTTCCTTTACTTTGTAGGAGGAAGTAAAAAGAATGAAAAATAAAGAAAGAAAGGAAAACGTTGCATGAATATTACATGCAGCAATGTTCTCACACGTGATTTGCTCACATACTTGGAATTGTGCAACTAAATAATAGCGCATAGAATTTATGTAAAGAATTAATGTCAAGCATAAATTATAAACAATTTCTCACTAGGATTTCAATATATAATATCAAATTATTTCACACGTATTTATATTCTGTCAACATATTTTCACATCCGCTGTGTTGAGAAATTTGGATTTTTCTCTTGCGGCTGTGACGAGGGCTGAAAATGCATTATATAGTCCCGTTCAAGAAGTTTTCTCTGAGTCTCTGTGTGCGTGAGATAGCTTATGTCCTCCAAACGTCCTGGTTATCGACGTGGCCCGTAACTGTAAATCTGTTCAACGTGACATGGCGATCTGATGTACAAAATCCAGATATGAAAAGGACCTGTCGAAGATTACAATGGAAATAGACATCTATCTAAATGTTCCAGACAGCATTTGTATGAAGAATCGTATGCAATCGTTACAGCCAAGTACCTGACGATATACCAGTCATCAACCGTTATCCAATTCCCCTCTTCTTCACATTATGTTTATTCGTCATACGTCATGAGTTGACGTATCCATGGGTTGGCGTCATCGGTTCTGTTAAGTTCAAGGAAAGCACCCATTAAAGTTTAACTTCGAGTACTTCTGCTCTTTTGGTAAGCAACCAGGTTTTACACTACACCAAAGCTATCATCATCACCAAATTAAAATTCAACACGCTGAATAAATAGTATTGGGTGAGAATTTATCGACACTGAAATGGAGTTCAAGCGTCTTTATGGATAATATTACCAGAAATATGATATTGGATAAAAAGACAATTTGTTAAGAATAATTCGACATTTAAAAAAACTTAAGGGGGCTCATACACCTTAAAAACCTCGAAATCTCTGAATATGAGACTGTTGTAAGAATTGGGATAACATATTTATTTTTAATGCAATTACTTTCAGTTTTTTACAGTTGACTACATAGCACAGCTGTTTACTGAATTAGTAAGCAGATAGTTTTTATTGCCAGAAATATTTTTATAATTTAATCTTTTTTGTGAGATAATTTTTTATGTATTCACGTAAGACAGTCACCTAAAACATTCTGTTATAAATTTTAACTTCATAATTAATATATAGCTTGTATAGTATCTAGAAACTACTGTAAACCAAAAACCCTTCTAAGAATTTCATGTTAAATTCTCATTTTATTTAAAACTCAGTTTATAAAGTGTATTTAAATAAAAAAAAACTTAATATTTCCATGCATAAAATTTTCACTATCAAAATATTCATTATATTTTTTGTTCAGTTAGATGATAATACAGTCGAGTACCGAAAATCCGCCGGCCTGAAATCCGCCAACTCCTGAAATCCGCATTGCCTCTCAAAATATAAACATTGAATTTATAGGTTCCAGAAACCGCAGAATGGAGAATGAAATACCGAAGAAAAAATATTTATCCGATAATGACGTCATAATTACCGAATAATAATGATTCTGTGTTAGTGGCAGAAAAAAAAATCTTAGCCCAGAAGAGGTTTTTAGTATAGATGATGTGTTCAGATGAGCCAACACTGACATATCAGATAACCGATGATGAAATCATTGGCTCTGTTTAGAACTCGCCACAGCAAGAAAACGATTCTGACACCGACACAGATAATGAATTTGATAGGAGTGAGAAAATATCTTTTAATGAGGGTTTGGAACATGATGAAAAATACCTAAAATATTTAGAACAACAGAGCTGTGTCACAGACCACGAGATTATGACCATGTAAAATTTACAAAAAAAAAATCTTACTCTGGAGCACCTAAAGTTTTAAAACAAACCTCTATCAGAAAAATGTTTGAAACAAGTAAAAAAATGAAAT
>KK119645.1:241270-255518 GCA_000611955.2 Stegodyphus mimosarum
ATAATTTAATGCATATAATAAAATAATGTAATAATGTATGTTATTGTACATAATAATTTAAGTAAATGTACCTAATGTTCCTTATTTATTTTGCACTTTTAGTCTAATAATATGATTTGCCTTTTCTGTCCTGAAATCTGCAAAATCCTAAAATTCACACAGCCTCTGGTCCCAAGCATTGCGGATTTCTGGACTTCTACTGTACTCATATCAAGAATTCTTTCAAATTTCAAGTGTGTACTATTAGCCGTTTTTAAAATATCGTGCGAGCAATAGTGAAATTTCATGTTTTGAGATAATCAAGTTTTAATATAAATGTTTTTTTAAAAACATATTTTTTGTTATGAAATGTATAAAATGCTTATTTTATGAGTGATATTGTAATATTACACAATTTCCAATAGTTTATATAAGTATAATTAATGTTAAATAAGCTACATTCATCAAAGTATGACATATAGACTAAAAATCATTTGAAACTTCTACGCAATCAATGATTGTCTCGTTTTGACTTCGAACATCAGAAGAATTAGTAAGGGAATTGAAAGTAAAAAGTTATTCAATGAAACATCTCGTTACAACACAAACAGTTTATTTACAAGTCCAATAATTGCCAGCTGTAGTTTCATCATCTCAAAACAGCACTTAAAAATATAAATGGCGTAATTAATACTCATTAATTATCAAATACACATGAAATGCAACTCAAAGCCATTTATCTCATTTTCTCATAAAAAAAGAACGAGCTCAAAACGAAAATGTAAACGTTGTTCACTGTTGCCATACGAAATTTTCTAAATTAGTTAAACAAAGATAATATTAGATAGAGGTTCAACTTGACAATGATACAACTAAACTTTTTCTTACAAATTAGAACTTACTTATAGGCAAATGTTTCAGCTAAAGTTCTCTGTAATGTATTATTGTGTAGCAAGTATGTTAAACATTTAATAGTTCTTCCCCAAGGTAACTTTAGCATACTTTGAATGCTATATATACAACTGCGAAAAACAGTATTTTAAGAAAATTGAGTTTTAACGCAAATACTTCAATATACAATTTTCTAATAATAAATTTCATGGTATACTTATTTTCAAAATGATATATTAAAAAAAGTATAAATCCTAATAAATTGCATTAACTTTGTTATTTAACATTATTATTTGTTATTAAATAAACTCATATTTTGCCTCTTTGCAAGATATGTGCTCTGAAATTAACAAATATTGTTTTATTTTACGAAACAAAGAAGGCATTTTTATTCAAAAATAAAAGACCAATCTAGTTTATTTCTAAACTGCTCAAAAAATTTCTAATATATATTTTAATATTAATGTAAATATTATTATCATTAATTTATAATATTAAAATTAATAATAATAATAATATTTCTAATTAAAGCACTGCTTGATACCTCAGGTTCTAAGCACTTCTTATGGATGTTTTCATAGAGACAATTCAAAAATACATTCTCCTAAATTTTCGATTGAACTGATAAACTAAATGTGAAAATGTGTCTGTAAGCATATATATGCGGGCAATATGCGGGGAATCCAAGTTTCATGATCGGTAACTAACAAAAACGCGAAACGTCCTTCAACATTGAGAGAAGTTACGTTTGTCAAAAATATATTCTTGAATGAAACCTAAAAGTTTTGGAAACCCAAAGTCTTTATTTAATGCAGTATAAAATAAATTTATCAGTAAATACATCTTTGGATTGGGTAGCAGATAAGTGCTTTGAAAGTGAAAAATTCTTTTACAATAAAAAATGGCGCAGTAAAATATTTTGGTGCTTTTGTAGCGATCTATATCCTTAGTGGAATGATGGAGTATAAGTTTCACATTAATCTTTTAAGCAATAATTTACTAAACAATACGAAGAAAATGGATCTGTGTCGGGACCACTGTCTTCAAGTAAGACAATAGTCCAAAGCATATAGCTTCGAATGCATTGCTAGTTCGGTGTCTATAGCATTCAGTTCATTTACGTCCAGAGAATACCATGCATTGGTCATGCAGTTTTTTAGATCCTGTAAATTAGATGGAAGAGGACAGTGCTGTCGGATGCGTCTTTCCACCACATCCCACACATTTTCTATGGTTACTAACCCGCTATGCGGTGGCCGAAGAAGATGTTGGAAGTCCGACTGACGTTCAGCGAACCAATTTTGAACCTTTCTGGCACGATGTATAGTTGCATTATCGGCTATGAGGTATCCATCCCCATCAGGGTAAAAATGCAACATTGCAGGGTGCACTTGATCTAGGTTTCTCATGGCTATTTGTTTCCTCTCGAGGAACACCAGGGCACCACTTCCATGCCAGTAGAACATGGCCCATATCATGGTACTCACAGCAGACCCTTGCACAGTGCGAGTAAGGCAAGATAGATTCATGTCTTCATGGGGTTGCCGCCAAATTCGATGTCTTCCATCAGTGCAAAATAAGGTGTAGCGTGATTCATCCGACCACATTACCCGTTTCCAATCTTCAGATGTCCAGTGTCTTCTTTCCCGACACCACTGCAAACGAAATCTTGAATGTCGAACAGGAATGAGTGGTTTCCTCACAGGCACCAGAGACTGCGCATGATTCGAGTTGAAATCGGTTGAGAAGAGCCTTGGTTGACAATTTGTGTCAGTTGAAGCACACTAGAGTCCCTGTTTTGCCGTACAAATCATCGGAGACAACACTGATTACTACCTTGGAAAACTGTGCTCGAACCTCAGTTTTGTCTTCTAGAGAAGGACTGTGGGTTCTGATTCCAACTTTTGAAAAGTTTTGATATCGCTGCTTTTAAGCGAGATTTGCTGTCTTCGAAATCGAGGCCCCTGCTAAATGGGCACCAACATTAAGCCCTTTTTCAAATCTGTCGTTTCTGAATCTGAAAGATCTGTTGCTGTTGTACTTCATTCATCGTGAAAAGCATTCCTACATCTTGCGTACATTAGCATTCTAACCACGTGTTACCCACGTCATAAAAAAACTGCATACTTCATCCCTAGCATGCATTCAAATGAAAATCTGAAAGGTTTCTAATTCGTTGGCCAGTGTGTGTAGATCATAGCTGTCACTTTTATAAGTTCGTGCCATGGCGCTGCACTTCCTTCTTTCGATATTGAAAGTAACATTCCATTCATCTGAGCTTCTGTTCTTCATTTTACAAGCTCGAATTCCATATGCTATTTATTTTCTTTATCTTGCAATTCCATTTGCTCTTTATGTTCCTTTGCTTAAAATTCTACTCATTCAATTTGGAAATCAGTACCTTCCTTATCCTGTATAGCATATAAATCCATTCAATTGTTTTCTAATTCCATTTGTTTCTTCTCTTCCTTCTTCAAGTCGAGTATTAACAACTGTTTTCTAAAAGATTTTTTAACAAATTTCTCTTTATATGATTTACTTTTTGTAATTACGTTCTTAAGCTCTAATTTGAATTCAGAAATAGGATTTTTCTGAACTACCGTAAGAAAGGACTGTTTATGAACTACTGTAAAGTCTTCCGTTTGGTCTTGGCTAAAAATGCTCCTTTTTTGATTTAAACTCTTATTTTTCCAGACACCTTCTGAAGAAAATTTTATCAAAATTCAGCGATACCACTGTAGGGTTTTCCTTAGTTCAAATAACCAATTATTCAAATTTTTGTAATTTTTCCTAAATTCCTCAACTATTCCTAGCATTTCCTCGCCAGGATGCTAATTTAAAGTTAGGTGAAGTGAGTATTAAAAATGGGTGAATCTTGGAGTTTATTCAGAGCGTGTTTTCGCTAGCCAGCGCACGATTCGTTTCTAATGTTGCTGTTACGCGGAGTTGCTGATACGCCTTTTGGCCATTTGAACAATTAACACGCCGGGTAGGTTTGTCGAGTCAACCTAGTTAACCGTAACTTAAAGTGCTAGTCCAGCACTGCTCTTTTTAGACTTGGATTGATTTGTGTAACAACGCTTAAGTTCCACCGCAAGTTGTCGGTGTTATTGTTAAGCATCAAGTGCGTGCCTTTCTGTTCATAGTTGAAAATAATAAAGGGTTATTTTCACCCTTCTTCTGTGCTGGTATTGTATTGTATTAACGGGCGCAGCCGCTAGTCCACCTAACCGGCATAAGCAGGCCATATGACTAAAAGGAGGTTCGGCCAATCCACCCAAATGAGGGAGCCAGCAGCCCGGCTGCTCACCCTAAAAAAATCAACAAAATTAAACTACCCCAGAGAGACAAGCCTAAAATATTAAAATATAATAGAGTTGTTAAAATTAAATAAAACTAGTCACAGACCTCAAACACATACATAACCCATTCTATATAAAATAAAAATAAAAGTATATCTTATTCTCAATTCCAATAAACTTCTTATTCATAATGTTCATTATTTTCCTAGCATATCTTCTTGTCCTTCCATTTTTCTTATTCAAATCTTGCGTATTGGATGATCCATACTTTGCCCTCATACTCCCCGTTAATACACAGTCCTCGACAAAGTGAGCTGCATCTCCGTAAGAATTACATTTTTTTTTTCATAAGCAGTTCTCCTCGAGGTGGAATCTGTTTAGATAGGCGGAAAACCTACCATGACTGGTAATAATTTGGTTAAGGTCCATATCATTCATAAGAGTCATTTTTTCTTGATACGTCTTAAATAATTAATATTTTTCTCAGATGTCTCCCACTTATCCATCCATTTTTTCAACAAATGATCTTTCATAATGGTAATGGTCGTTTTCCTTGATTCTTGAATATTGTGACAAAAGGCTCCATCCCCCAGGGCAGCCTCTTTGCTCAGTGTATCGGCCGTGTAATTACCACACACTCCAGAGGGAGCTTTAAGCCATTGCAGGTATAATCTGTGTTTTCTTCTAAGTTGTCTATATAAATATTTGATTTCATCCATAAGCTCGTTGTTACGACTCCAGCGGGAGAGTGCCAGCAGGGCAGATGAAGCATCTGAATTTACACTCATGTCCAAAATTATCTTTACATACCCAAAAATGATGATATTCAATGAAATATCGAATCAATGTGATCCGTATTTGCAGGGAATGTGTGAAAACCAAGCCTAGTTAGCATTATCCAATCAAAAGTAATCAAACGGTTTGTGATATGCAAATCTAGGCGTTACGTCATCCCAGGATGAATCAAGCGCTTTGCGCAAACTGAATATTTGAATGAATTTCTGCAACATAGTGTTTGATTTCAGTGTGTAGGGACTCAAAGCGGTTTGTTATGGCTTCGAAGTATCATTTGGAAGAATCTGTAAAGTGGCGAATTATCGGCCGTTTAGAAGCAGGGCAGTCAATCATGGAAACAGCCACATGTCTGAATATTTCAAGACAGACAGTCTCTAAGCTATGGAAACAGTTTCAAAATGATGGAAGTGTTGTAAGGAGGCCTGGACAAGGTCGGAAACGAATGACAACTGCTTCTGAAGATCGGTATCTGGCATTAACTGCCCGTCGTAACAGAAAGGCTACTGCTCGCCAGTTAAGTTCAGAGCTTGCAGCCGCCACTGGAACTGTTGCATCACGGCAAACAATATACAGAAGGCTTAATGAAAAAGGCCTTTATGCCAGAAAGCCAAGGGTATGTGTTTTACTGTCTTCACAGAAAAAGAGGGATCGCTTTAATTGGTGTAAAGAACATCAAAACTGGACTGAACATCAATGGTCCCATGTTCTCTTTACTGATGAGTCGCGGTTTAGTTTAACTGGTGATTCTAAACGTGTTTACATCTGGAGGGAGTCAGGAACACGAAATGATCCCTCGAACATTGTGGAACGTGACCGTTTCGGTAGTGGAGGTGTGATGGTATGGGGTGGAATAATGATCGATGGACGTACGCCCCTACACGTGTTCAGCAGCGGATCTGTGACAGGCCAGATATATCGGGATGAGGTCTTAGATCCTTATGTAAGACTTTTCAGGGGTGCATATGGACCTGACTTTTTATTTATGGATGATAATGCCCGTCCACATCGAGCAAACCTCGTTGATGAATTCCTTGAAAGTGAAGATATTAATTGAATACCTTGGCCACCAAACTCTCCTGACCTTAACCCGATAGAGAACTTATGGGACTACCTTGGAAGAGCAATTGCACGTATACATCCTCCTCCTAGAGATGTAAATGCTCTGAAGACGGCATTGCTGGAAGAGTGGAGATTAATTCCCCAAACTGTGGTTAACAACGTTATTTCCAGCCTTAAAACACGTTGTGATATGTGTGTATAAGTCAGGGGAGATCATATTCCATATTAAATTCGTAAGACTTAATTCTTTTTCTGAATCATTACTTTTTTTCTTAACTCTCTTTGTCACACTTTATTACCATTTTTAGTGTTTTATGCTACAATTTTATATCATATGAGGTGATCTTCAATTTTTTCTTTTGCATTTATGTGTCATCATGTTATTTATGATTCCACGAAAATTCATTAAATTATAAGTCATAGTCTCTGAGAAATCCGTGAATTTATGCATGTAAACATATTTTTGGACATGAGTGTATATTAATTGACTATGATTCTCGCAAATGTGAGTCATTCCTTTGAAAGGCATCTTCTACAGAATAAATTTGTGCCAGGTTTACAGAATTAATAGTTTTCATATTCAATTTTTTAGAAGCAATCTCTACATCATAAAAAAGTACCACTAAGGCACCGGCGACAGCCTTATATCCCGACGCATCAGTATAAATTTCAGTTTCTGAATCCATTCGAATATCGGCATAACATGAAATTCCGAAAACATTTTGAGGGTGAATACCAATATATTGTATCTGTTCAAAAACGCTACTGTGAAGATCTGTATTTCCGTATGTAACACAAGGAACTAGTCCATGTCTAAATAGCAATTTTTCTTCAGTGCTGGTATTATTTCACGCGTGTGCGAGAAGTTAACAAGTTCATTCGTAGGATCTATATTAATTTATGTGACCAAAGAGAGTTATATCCTATACCTCTTACAGTTGTAAGGTTTTAGTTAAACTAACAAAGTTTTATTTTAATTTGAATCTTTCTATCTCTTCTCACTTTGAACTTCCCGTTAGAAGAAGCGCGCGTTTTCAGCTTATGCTAATTTGAAGTGGAGGCAAGTTCTATTTAAACCAGAGGTAGAAACCTCTCAGTGTGAGAGAGCTTTTAGTCTCAGACCACAATCATTCTAATCGACGTTCGCCTAACCAGCTAGCAGTTAAATTCTAAGCCATAGTGCTTGTTACGTGATTGCTTATTGCAATAAATCCAAGTGCGTTAGTATTAGTAAATCTTGCTACGCACCATTTAGTTAGAGGCCAACCTCGCGCATAGCTCTGTGAGCAAAGATTAATTTAAGTTCTATTTAGCTTTAGTTTTAAATTTACCTGATTGTTCATTTTAGATCAAGTGTGGTCTTTTACTTTCTGTATCCCTCCCGAGTTGGGAAGTGGTTGTAAATAATATTGATTTAATAAAAGAGGATTTTAAATCCCTTTAAAGTGCAGTTATTCTCCAACTCAATCACAGAACATGGCTGCATTCAGCTCCCTGTTCCAGATCAGGACTTTAAGCTGTTACGAAGATGTTTGCCAAGAATATGCACGGAACACTCAGTCCTGACACAGTCAGTAAACGAAAAATAAAATAATATATAGTGACTTTACAGCAATAAAATTTGGCATTGGCTGCACAGTTTAGGTGTTATGAATTTTTAAAATGTTTCCCTTAATTTAAAAAAAAATCTGATGTGAACACAACATAACTTACTTGTACTGCCTATTTAATTATTATACATTTTTACTAGCACATTTCAACACATATTTTCCTGCGTTTTATTTAAACTTATTTCCTGTGATTATTTATTATAACTTATTTAATCGATTCCTCCAGGCAAGTCGAAAATGACACTAAAAACTGCAGATTTTGAAATTAAATATACCGTGCAGTTTTTGTCGTAGGAGTGACAAATTCTTTATAATTTTATTTTTTCATAACGAGCATAAAACATTCCCAAATATACGTATACGAACCTAGAGACAACAGTGAAAATTAAATTTCCTTATTCGTCCATTTTTTTTTCTTTTTAAATTTGGCATTGCCAAATCACGACTATTTTCGTCATTTAAAACACTTCTATAACTGGAAGTGTATGAAGACTACCAAGGATTGCGAAAATAAAGGCCAAGTAAGGGCATGGGTGTGTGTGTATATATATATATATATATATATGCTGCGGGTGTGTATACACACGTTTTTCGCTTCTTCTTCGTTGTCTAAAATGTAAACTATGGATATTTAAATTGTGCGGCGTGTTTAGCACTCTAGGATTGTATTTAATTTATCATAAGCATATTGCTGAATAATCGTTCCTGGAAAAAATAAAAATGATAGTTTAACCGGCAAGCTGTTTGTGATTTTCACACCAGTCCTAAGCAGCAGTTTTCTCGGCCATGACTTAAGGGTGATTTGGAATTCCTCTTTGTTCCCAAAACCACATCATAACTTATCAAGATATACCATATATATATACTATTTTGTTCTACCGACTGAAATAAAGAGGGAGGTGCACACTGGATGTTACAGCAGTCCCATATAAAAAATTTCAACGTCCTACGGCTAATCGTTTTCCAGCTATGCTAGATAAATACGTATGTATGTACGTACAGATGCCAAGGAAATATAAATTTTGAATACATTTTAAATACATTTTACAATTCATTTTGGAAAAAAGAATTCTTTATTATGCCCGTACGTACAAACCTTACGCAAAAAAAAATAGTAAAAATGGATTGGCGAACAATTAAAATGGATATTTTTGCTGAAATATGATTCGCGAAATTTCTCTTGAATACGGTACTTCCTTTACTTTGTACGGTCATTAGTTATTTCGAAGCTGGAGACGTGAAAAATAAGCAACGCCCTCACCCGGACTCGGAACCTACATTTTTCGAATCCGGGCCGAGTGTGCTACCGTTACACTACGAAGGGATGCAGAAGGTAGGGAGAAAATATTTTAGAACTTCATACAAGGATGTATAGTTCGACCGCCTCATCCTCGACCATGAGCGCAAACACGCATGCGCCATTTGGACCGAATTATTCTCATAATAGGGTGGAAGGATGGGACTTTCTTTCCCTTGAACATATAAATTCTCTTATTCCGGAGGTCTTCACGTGTCCTTTCACGGCGCAGCAAGTAATAACGCTCCTTTAGAACGAGTGTATGTGTATTGGCAGAATGCCAGCAAAGGTTGCGTTTGAGACGGTCGAACAATAATAACCGTGCGTTAAGTTTATTGTATTAAGCTCATGTTCAGTTTCATTTATATTTAATTACTAACCTATTTGCGATATATCTATCTTCTGCGGCATTCGTTCTGCCCCCATCCATGCATTACTGCGTTTCGAGTATTCTTAAAAGTACCGACTACAACAAAACTGAAAGAAATGAATTCGACTACTAATAAGAAGAGAAAGACAAGAATAAGAAAATGGTTGATTGATGCGGCCGGGAAGACAACTACGATATGTCGTGTTGCTCATAACGTGTCATGAATTAAAGATCACAATTATACCTCAGCAATGTTTCTCACTTACAAAAGGTACTGTACAAATCATCAGTGGCGGCTCGTAATAAGCACTGTGGAACTGCAGCACCCCCTGTTTTCACTTATTATTATTTTTAATATTTAATATAATGAGCCCTTTTTTCTTTAATTCTTTCTTTACACTTATACAATATATAATCCTTAAACTTAATGTCAGTAGCCATCCTCCAGTTTATGAAAAAGGTACGATAGTTTTTGTATGGAACTGCGCTTCACAAGGCTGTTCTGCGCAAGCGCGCACAGAAAGCAGCACTCGAGTCAGGGAAATAAAACAGCACTGTCGTTCTTGCATTGCCGAAATTCTGGAAACGTGATTATTTCTTACTCCGCGCGTGTGGTATTTGGCTGTTCTGCGCATGCGCTCTTAGGAAGCAGCGTACGAGGCTGAGAGGGACAGAGCACTGTCGCTTTTGCAGTGCCGAATCTGGAGTGTCGTTGGGAGCTGGTTCTTTTTTTTTACTCCGCGTGTGCTGTGTTTAAAAATCATACACCATATTCTTGGTTAGATTATTTTTCAGATATTCTATTTGATTCATTTTTTTTCGGTTCTTTTATTTTACAGAAAACTTTAACCATGTCCTTGCATCCTCAAGTAATAAATTCTGTGACTGTAAGTGAACTTCAAGAGCTTTGGTTTTCATGCGCTTGCAATGCTTTCAATATAGAAAAATTTCCTCAGTTATCATCCAGAGATCGAGGAGAAAATTATTGATCTCTTCGCGCAAATTAAAACAAGAAGAATGGATTTCATTTTTAAATGAATATGTAAAGCTTGAACTGTAACAATTTAAGTTAAAGTAATTAAGAAATGTTTATTTTTCTTTTGTAAAATTTCATGGAAGTTTCAAAATAAATTTTCTTTTTATACATGTTTGTTTCCCTTTACACAGGTTTAAAACAAAGGTTAAATTTTTTTGGAACAGCGCCCCCACTAATTTTAGCTACGAGCCGCCACTGCAAATCATAAAGTTCATTTGGGGAAACAAATGGCGTTTACAGAAATTTCGTGTCTATCACCCTTTTTTGTGCCTATTTATAAGCCTTGCGGTTTTTCACTTTATTTCTCTGACGTCTTTTGTACGATAGTCTGTAATTATGTTTTTGATCGTAGCAGCCTCATTTATAGGAATTCAGACATAAGCTATATCTGAAGTTTTTTGTCACGAAAATATCTAATTTTATTATCCATGTACTTTAAACAAGGTGAACTTTTAGAATTCTAACTCAACTATTCTTTCCCAAATCACGATTTATCCCTTAATAGAATGTAAATACGGAAAAGTGTTCTGTCATCGTGCGGACGATATTAACGACAAAATGAAGCATATGAAAGTGAAGAAAAAGAAGGCCAGAAGAAGAAAGTTTCATTCGTACATCCTGCGTTGTTCCACATCTATTGTTTGAGAGGAAATACAGGTCATGGGTTTACACGAACGCCTTTTTTTCACTGTTAAAAAGAAAAATAAACTAATAAAAAACACCCGAGGAGATGAAAACCTTGCTTCGTCTCAGTACCTCTGGCTAAATGTTTATTCAGAATATTTATACGTTCTCTTTTTTTTTATTATTATCATTATTTAAACTTAGTTTTGGGGTCAAGTGCCATTTCGGAGAGGACCAATTCGTTGTACCCCAAATAGAGAGTAAATTGGCCCCAGGGAAATCTTGTTTCCTGTTTTGTGTCGTTCCTTTCCCTTCTTTCCATTTGTATTTCCCTTGACAAGATGCAAATAATTTCTCTCAGCACGTGATCAGAAATGATAAATGATGCAAATGTAAATTCGTGTAAATTCGTGTAAATCATATTTAATAAAAATGTCTTCAGTTTGCCAGTTCAAGCATAAAATGCTGGAGATATATTACTTAACTCTTATTATACTTATTATCTGTATTTAAATTATTATTATTATCATTATTTATTGCTATTATTATTATTTATTATTATTATTATTTATTACTATTATTATTTATTACTATTATTATTGTTATTTATTACCATTATTATTATTATTATTATTATTATCATTATTATTGCTATTTTATTTTTAATTTCTCTTTTTACCTCCTTGTACGAAGTAAAAAGGAAGTATTGTAATCGCGAAAGATTTTGGGCGTCATATTTCAACGAAAATATATATTTTGACCGCTATAGAATGCAATTTAACGATGTTTTTGAGTGACATTCAGACGTAAGAATAGAATAAAAGACTCTTATCCCCCCCAAAAAATTATAAAATTGATTTTAAATGGATTCTGAAGAATTTTTTGTGGCGTCTGCCAGTACGTACGTATGTATGTATATATCTTTCATAACTCAAAAACGAGTAGCCTTAGAAAGTTGAAGTTTTGTATATGGGGTTGCTATAGCATGTAGATGTGCACCTCGCATTTTGGTTGCATCGGCTGCACCAAATGTATATAAATATATGTATATATATATATCCACTTGATTACTCGGCTCATTGAGCTTAGTTTGTTTAGTCGTATAAATTTGTAAATTGCGCATTTTTTGCTTTGAAAATGATTGAATTTTGTTGTTCTTATCTTAAGGTTTTATGCCCTTAGTTAACCTGTATGCAATACTTGTGAAATTATCAACAATTTAAAAAAGTTTTTTAAGTGCGGTTAAGCCTAGTTCTTGGTTTTGATAGCGGACATATTTCTTTATATTTGAAGCTTAGAAGAATAGTGGATTTCTTGCCAATCTCCACTTGGGTTTTATATATATATATACACTGACTACCAATAAGTATTTGGACACCTGTGATAGAAAAGAAAAACTAACTTTATTCAAAATCAATAGTTGGTAGAGCCTCCACGAGAGGTAATTACAGCGTGGACCCTCCGGGGCATACTTTCCAAAAGTCTTTGTATGACAGCTAGTGGTATTTTCTTCCACTCGGCTTGGAGAAGACATAGAAGTTCCTTCACCGATTTTGCACGGATAGTGAACCCCTGAATTCGACGATGCAACTCGTCTCAGAGGTTCTCGATAAGGTTCAGGTCTGGACTCTGGGGAAGCAGTCCATTCGATGAACTCCATTGGCACCATACCAAGCCTTGGTTAACGTCGAAACATGACAACTGGCATTGTCGTCCTGAAAGTAACAGGAGTCCAACCCGTAAAACTGCCACAACGTAGGAAGCACATTGTCATCCAAAATAGTGCAGTAGGCATCGTAGTTCAGCCTGTTGAAAACTACTCGCGGATGAACGCCATCGGTTGGGTGCGGTTCTTCCGAATTTCTCTGGACAGCACTCGTCGGTCTCTATCTCCCAGTTTCGTTGGTCTGCCGACTCGGGGCACATTCCGACAATCACCGCTCACCTTTCACTTCTTAATCACATAGGCCACTGTCGATTTTGGGTACTTCAGATTGCTAGATACGTCCCTTAAGGATCGGCCACATTTGTGATACACGATAATTATACCTTTCTCGAAATCAGAGAGCTGCGAACTGCGAGCCATCTTGCATGCGACTAAAGCCGATGCTGTTTTCTACACGATATATACCGGCGGAGTCCGTGACGTTCCTTAGGACCGCAGATATCGTCATTTGCATAGGTGTCCAAATACTTATTGGTAATCAGTGTATATATATATATATGTGTGTGTGTGTGTGTGTGTGTAATAATAAAATGCAAGGAAAAGACGGAGCAGCTTCCATGCATAATAGCTATATAAAATAAAGAAACTTGCAGTTGAGTCGGTTTTAATTCCATTTTTATTTTCCAGTTGACGTTTATGGCCACAATCACTTAGCACTCTAGTCGTGCCTATTCAAGAACATTTTCATTTTGGAAAGTATTGCGATAGGAAGCGCGCACAACAAAATAGCGAACAAGCAGTGAAGAGAGAGCAACTGAAGTGCTTAGTTAGCCAATATGGAAGCACACGAAGATAAAAGTTTTGGTTTGAGTTGAAAGTTTTAGTTTCCAATTATTACGTCATCAATGCTGCGCAGGCCATGCAAAATGGAATGAGCTAGAAATGACGCAGTCCAGATAATTTATTACGATTTTTAAAACAGAGGGAGAGAATTAAACGGAGTTAGGGGTTAATTTAAATTATAATTTTGATTTACATATTTTTTATCTTATATATATATGTTACTGTGAAAGACCGAAATTGGAGAATGTCGACTTTCACCGGAGAATGTCAACATTCACCAAATACGTCGATATAACATTGCATTCTTGTACATTCGGACTCTCACCGGTGTATGTCGACAATCACAGATATGCTCTGGTGTAGGTCGAAAAGAGAGGAGTAGACAAAGAGGCGACTGGCTGTTTCCCATAAATGCAGTTGTAAAAAAGCAAGGTCCTCTTGTGCAATTCAAAGTGTCTTAATAGTTTAAGTTGTTGCAAAAAATACGATTTGAAACACGTAATTTAGTAAGTTTTTTATTACTGTTATTTTATTTTCTCACTTAGAACGTACTGTATTATTAAGTAAGTTTTTAACGTCTATTATTTTTCTTTCTCATTTTGAATGTACTGTGTGTTTTAAGTTCTTATGTTATTAAAATCTTATTTTAAATCTCAAGTGCGTTTTTTCGCGACTGAATTACGGAGAAGAAAATATAATATTATTATATGTTGAACATTCACCATTGGTACATGGTGAATGTCGACATTTACCGGTGTAAGTCAGAAATAAGAGTA